>QUSF01000256.1:592-11986 GCA_003676055.1 Chloebia gouldiae
CAATCTCCCATCCAGCCCTGCCCTCTGGCAGTGGGGGCCATTCCCTGTGTCCTGTCCCTCCCTGCCTTGTCCCCAGCCCCTCTCCAGCTCTCCTGGAGCCCCTTCAGGCCCTGGAGGGGCTCTGAGCTCTCCCTGGATCCTTCTCCTCTCCAGGGGAGCCCCCCCAGCTCTCCCAGCCTGGCTCCAGAGGGGCTCCAGCCCTGCAGCAGCTCCGGGGGTTCCTCTGGGCTCTCTCCAGCAGATCCAGGTCCTGATGCTATTGGACCCCAGAGCTGGAGACAGCCCTGAAATAGGGCCTCATAAGCATCATATACATTTTATATTATTTATTGTAATGTATATATTTAAATCTGCTCCCAAATAAACACCTCGGTTTCATTATCTACTGCAACGACCATCAAACCCTGGGCTTCACTCCACGCTCCTTCCTCTTTGCTTTCCAAACACTCTTCCCACTCCACGAATTTGTAAGAGACAAAATGAATCCAGATTAATGATTTAACGTCCCCACCCCGAGCTCCCACTGCCCGCAGGAGCAGTGAAGGTCGCTGTGACTGGAGGCTGAACCACCCTCGTGCATGGCTGGGGGCTGGTTTGGGGAGGGTCCGGCCCTCCCCCTGCTCACACCGGAGCTCTCCTGCATGCCCGAGGAAAGCCAAGCGCCTGGGAAACAGCGAATTCCCTGCGGGAGGCAGCACGGGGGCTGCCTGCAGCACGGCTCAGGAAGATGATTCCCTGTGCTGCAGGACAGTGTTCCCACATGGAAGTGCCACTGCTGTGCTGGTTTATGGCCCCACGCTGCCAGTAAATGGACAAAGTTTGTTTTTACTTCGGTGCAGCTCTCTCTGTCCCCAGGCTGGACTTCGCCCGGCGCTGCCCGGCCGGGTGATTCCCACCCGGGCTGCCACGTGTGCCCGGCATGGCCAGGGTGGGAAAAACGCCTGACCCTGCAGGGAGAAGGGATGGAGGGTGCATGCAGGGCAGAGGGAATGTCCCTGCCAGGAGCAGCGCAGCGTTCTGCTGCCCTGAACCCACAGGCACGAGGAGCTGCTGGGAGCTGAGCAGGGACTTGCTGGGGAGACCCTCATGGGCTGGGGAAGGAAAAGATATTCCAGGAGGAAATATCCTTCAGCAGAAGGAAAAGACATTTCAGATATTTACCCAGGGTGGTGGGACATGGGTGAGCCATGAAGTCACAGAATCCTGAAGTGGTTTGGGCTGGAAGGGACCTTAGACCTCATCCAGTCCCACTCCCTTGGGGAGCAGGCAGGGACACCTTCCCCTATCCCAGGCTGCCCGTCCAAGCTGGCTTTGAGCACTTCCAGGAATGGAGCAGCCACAGCTGCCAGGGTCTCGCCACCCTCACAGCCAGGAATTTCCTCCTGATCTCTAATCTCCATCTCCCCTCCTTCTGTTTAAAGCCACCGAAGCGCTCCCAGGCTCCCACTCGCGCTCCCTGTTTGCAGAGCTCCTGCTGCAGCCAGGGAGAGCCGGCTCCCTCTCGGCGACCTTCCAGCACCACGGAGGGCTGCAGGAATGTGCTGAGTGTGGGCAAACCGGCGGGGATAAACACATCCCATTTCCCCAGGGCCCCAGCCCCCTGCCCTCCCACCTCTGGGGGAGCTGAGCCCCGCTCAGGAGCCTGGGCCAGGCAGGAGGAGAATGCCCGTGCCAGGGAGGTGCCAGCCCTGCTCCGTGCCACCGAGCCGGGCTCTCGGCTGCACTCCCGTGACCTGGGCTGTTGAGAAAGCTGCTGGCACCGTGCCCGGCTCCAGAGCCAAGGCCAGGCGGGCCCGGACTTCCCTTCCCGGCCGTGCCGTGCGCTCCCGGGCTGCCCAAAGCCAAACCCCGACCAGCAGCAGGGGTGGCTGCAGCTGAACCTCGCTTGTAGCTCCAGCAGGGGTGGGGGGACTCCAAGGAAATCGAGGAAAGTGTCTTCTTGCTCTTGTGCTGCAGTGCTGGAGGGGACGCGGCACTGATGGTGCCAGGGCGGGTGGATCCTGGGCCAATCCCAGGCTCCTGCCCTGCTCCATGGGGAGGCCAAGCCGAGGTTCCCTGGGTGCCAGAGCCCGGGGATCTGCTGCTCTGCTCCGGCACGGCTCCGGGGCGGGATGGCCGCTCTGGGAATGTGGATGTGCCTGGACACTGCGGGACCGGGGGCACGGGGTCAGCTCGGTGACACGGAATGGTGGCACCGGGACCAGAGGCCACCCCTGGAATGTGCAAGCTGGCGTTTGCCCTGCAGCAGCGCTCGCTGCCCGCGGTATCCAGCGGATCCAGGGGGACGGGGAACGCTCGGTGGCCCTGGCACAGCAGCCTGGGGTGCCCAGGGCTGTCCCAGCAAACGGGCACAGAGGGATTTTCCACAGCAGCCAAGGAGCCAGCGGGGCTGGACAAAGTCCCACCTGGGACGGGCCAAGGCAGGAAAAAAGGGAGGGGATCGGGGACACCCCCAGGAGGGACAGCAGGAGCCGAAGGAAAGGGAGCAGCAGCCAGGCACTGCTCCGGGGGCTCAGGGGCCGGGACCACCCCGAGGCACCCCCGGGAAGGGCCCTGGCCGGCTGCCGGGGGCTCGGGAGGGATGGGGCTCTGTCACCTCTCACTGCCGCTGTTTGACGGCTGGTCTGCTTCCCAAAAACTGAAATTAAACAAGCTGATGCTCTTAGCCTCTGCAGCTGGCCCAGACGTCCTCCCCCACCGAGGGCTCCATTGGGCATCTCCCACATCCCTGGGGGTTAACCCATTGCTCTCCAAGCCGCCTCCGAGCACGGGCAGCTCAGCCCCGCAGCCCGGAGAACATTCGGGGTGAGGATCTGCCAAGTGGGGGGAAGAGCTGAGCCCCTCGGCAGAGCCTGAGCCCCGCACAGCTCCTGACCCCCGACTCTGCCATGCCAAACACGGAGGGGAGGGCAGGCCCGGCCTAGAGAATGATGAAAGTCGGGATTAAAGGGCAGGGGGGGAGACAAACACCCCGGCCGCTTTTGGCAGGCGATGAAAGGAAGGTTTAGCAGCAGCTGCCAGCTGGGAGCTGACGGGGGGACAACTGCGGGCCCGGCTCCATCCCGGGCTGCGCAGGCCGGCGGCCACGGCACATCCCCGGCACGGCCACCGCTGTCCCCGCGGCAGGGCCGAGCCCCCGGCATCCCGCATCCCCGCATCCTCGGGAACGGGAGAACGGGAAAGCGCGCCCGGCCGGGAGAGCCGCCGGGACAGCGCCGGTTCAGAGCGCTGCCCGCCGCCCCCGGGAGCTGCCGCCGCCCAGGAAGAGAAAAGAGGCTTCAGCTGCTTCCCAGCTGCCTCCGAGACAGATTTAGCTCTGGGGCCGGCACAGATGGGGCTGCGGGGCCGGAGCCCTCGCCGCGGAGCGGAGCCCGCAGTTGCTAATAGAGATACAGCAAATTAAGCGAACTTAATTCGGAGGGTCACCACACAATGCTCCCACCTGTTTTGCTGCCGTCCGGCCATCTGCCGCCCCTCCACCTGATGCAAAAAGAGCTTTTCTCCTTTCCCCCGACACCTCGTGTCGGGTCTCAGCAGGCTGCCGCAGCAGGACAGGGTAGAGCCGGGCCGGGGAAACAGAACGAAGCCCTGGGAGGTTTCCTCCCGGAGCCAACACAGCCGGGGGGCACAGAAATCACCCTCTTTATTCTGCTGCAGAAACGCTTTGATATGCCCCTGAAGTGTTCTGGGTTGGGCAGGACTTGGAGCAAGCTGGGGCGGTGGGAGGTGTCCCTGCCCATGGCAGGGGATGGAACAAAACCATCCCTGGGGTCCCTTCCAGCCCACACCATTCCAGGATTCTGTGATTCTGTGATATCTCATTTCCCAAAGGGGGATTCTGTGATATCTCATTTCCCAAAGGGGGATTCTGTGATACCTCCTTTCCCTCAGGGGTTCTGCAGGAGCTGCATGGAGCTGGCATCACTCTGCACATTGTGCTGTGGAAAACGGCTCCTGGAGTTCAGGAGCTGCAGGAGAACACTGACACAAGCCAAACTTTAAAGCACACGCTGCCAAATCTCTGTGAGGGACCACCAAGGGTCCTGACTGCAGCCTGTGGAGCCGGTGGGAATGTGCCAGCCCACAGCCAGGTTGGGAAAGAGCTCTGGCAGCGGCTGTGGGAGGATGGAGGGGTTTGGGTGCAACAGCTGAGAAAGCTTTGACACAGCAGCCCTCGGGAGAAATCCTGCCCGGAGGTCTCGGGGCTGACACGGCACATCTGGAGCAGGAGCAGCTTCCCGGACAAGCACCAAGTTCTTGGAAAGCTGCAGAGGGACAGATCACAGAACCACAGACTGGGTTGGCTTGGGAGAGACCTTAAAGATCACCCAGTGCCACCCCTACCGTGGCAGGGACACCTTCCACTGTCCCAGGCTGCTCCAAACCCTGTCCAGCCTGGCCTGGGACACTGCTGGGGATGGGGCAGCAACGTGGGTACCTGTGGCAAACACTGGCCCTGTGTTTGAAGGATGCTGAGGCTGAGTGCAGGAGAGCTCCCTGCAAGGAGCACTGCAAGAGTGCAACCCCTGCGGGGGCAGGGAGGCAGAGAACGGCACCCATGCAAGGAGGGATCCTGTCCCTCTGCTCCTCTCAGGTGCAGAGCTCTCCCACCTGCAGAGATGGGGCCAACATCAGCAGGACCTGGAGGGGCTGGAGAGAGCCCAGAGGAACCCCCGGAGCTGCTGCAGGGCTGGAGCCCCTCTGGAGCCAGGCTGGGAGAGCTGGGGGGGCTCCTCTGGAGAGGAGAAGGATCCAGGGAGAGCTCAGAGCCCCTCCAGGGCCTGAAGGGGCTCCAGGAGAGCTGGAGAGGGGCTGGGGACAAGGATGGAGGGACAGGACACAGGGAATGGCTTCACTGCCAGAGGGCAGGGCTGGATGGGAGATTGGGAATTGGGAATTGTTCCCTGGCAGGGTGGGCAGGGTCTGGGATGGAATTGTCAGAGCAGCTGTGGCTGCCCCTGGATCCCTGGCGGTGTCCCAGGCCGGGTTGGATGGGATCGGAGCAGGGTCACGGTCACTGTCCCTGTCCCGATCCCATTCCCGATCCCGGTCCCGAGCGAGGCCCGGCCGGACTCGGCCTGCAGTGGGCGTGGTCTCATTTGCATGAGCCAATGGGAGCGGGCTATGCAAACGAGGCGGGGCGGGCGGGGCCGCGCGCGCGGGGCGCCTTTGTCCGGCACGGGCGGCGGGGCCGGAGCGGCCGGAGCGGCCGGAGCGCGGTGACCGCCCCGGCGCGGTGTCCGCCAGCCCCTGTCCACCCCTGTCCACGCCTGTCCGTGTCCGGCCTTGGCCCCGTGATGACTCTGGAGGAGCTGCCCGGGGAGCGCCGCGCCGCCGGGAGGTGAGGCCGGGGGGGCGGCGGGGGCCGGGCGGGGAGCGGCGCGGGGTGGCCGGTGACGGCCGGTGCCGCGTGTCCCGGCGCAGGATGGAGCAGGCGGGGGACGCGCTCGAGGAGGTGCTGAGCAAGGCGCTGAGCCAGCGGAGCCTCACCCTCGGCGTCTACGAGGCGGCCAAGCTGCTCAACGTGTGAGTGCCCCCCCCTCCCCGTGCCGCCCCCGGTGCGCCGTGCCCGGTGCGCCCGCGGTGACGGCGGCGCCCCGCAGGGACCCCGATAACGTGGTGCTGTGCCTGCTGGCGGCCGAGGAGGAGGAGGCGGGGGACGCGGCGCTGCAGATCCACTTCACGCTGCTGCGGGCCTTCTGCTGCGAGAACGACATCAACATCCTGCGCGTCAGCAACCCGGCGCGCCTGGCCGAGCTGCTGCTGCCCGCCGCGGGCCCCGACCCGCCCGCGGACCTGCACTGCGTGCTCGTCACGGTGAGCCGGGGCTGCCACCGCGGGGGGACTCCCGCGGCTCCCCGGTGCCGCTCGGGACCCCCCCGAACCGCCGCGCCCGGGGCTCGAACCCGCGGCCCCGGCGGGGCGGCAGCGGCGGCCCCGCGGTGCCTCCCGGGGACGGCGGCCGCCCGCGCCCCCCGTTCGCTGCGTGTGCCCCGGCGTCCTCCTTTGTTCCTCGCCTTTTCTCCTGGTCCGTCTTTTCTTTCCTTAGCTTCCCTCCTTTCCCCATTCCCTCTTTTATTTTTCCCCATTCCCTCTTTTTTCCCCCTTTTTCTTTCCGTCCCTTCCCCCACTTTTATCTCTCCCTCCTGTTTTTTTTTTCCCCTTCCCTACTCTGCCCCAGAGTCCAAACCTAAACTCCTGACACGCTCCCAGGCCTGACTTGTTTGTTTGCCTCGCCAGCAATTTAAGATGATTCACGCTCCTGCGCTTTCTGCTGCGCTTCCCCCCCAGCCCCCGCCCGCCGCTCTCGGGTTGTTTTCGCTGCCGTGCCGGAGCTTTTTGCCGTCCCCTTTGCAGAACCCGCAGGCGTCGCAGTGGAAGGACCCGGCGCTGAGTCAGCTGATGTGTTTCTGCCGGGAGAGCCGGTACCTGGACCAGTGGGTGCCGGTCATCAACCTGCCCGAGCGGTGACCCCGGGCCCGGCCGCTGCGGCGCCGCAAGACTCGCTCAGGAAGGGACTCCCTGCCCCGGCTCCAGGAGGGGCGGGAGGGAAAAGAAAAACCCGACAGCAGCAACGAAAAATAGATATAAAATAATAAAGCTAAAACTGATGTCACTCGCGGGGGGGGGTTTGGCTGGAGCTGAGCGATGCTGAGTGTGGGAGCTGAGGAGAACAGGGATGAGCCCAGCCCGAGAACTCCCCTCACTCCTTCTGTCCTTAAGTGCCACTTCAAGTTCCTGCTTTGAACACCTTAACGAGCAAACAAGGTTAATCGAGGCCTTTTGCCAGCAATGTTGTTGTACTTTTGGGATGTAATTCTCACGTTTTTATGCTAAGATATATAATAATAATAATAAGTTATTTTCTGATATCAATGGAAAAAATTATTTATACTTGGAGGTTTGAGAACCGAAATGCCCTCAAGCAGTTGGTCTGCAACCACGAATCTTCTCCCACTTGGCTGCAAAAGCAGCGCCATTAATATAATTGTTTGAAATTCGAGTGTTTTTTTGGGGTTATGGTGTTCTTGTTTTGTGTTTTCTTTTTTTGAAATAAAGTGTAAAATCAAACCTTTGGCCCAGGCTTTTATTTCCTCACTCCACGAGCGCAGACACCAGGGCTGAGCAGCAGCTGCTTCCTCCTGGCCATGGGCAAGGTCCTGTTGTGCAGCTCCAGTGTGGGTTCATTCCCGGCCCCTCCCAAGCAATTAAAGCCTGAAGCAGCCCATGTGCTGCAGGAAATGTTGGGAATGTTATTTATTTATTTTGTTTGAATGCTGCTGCAACAGGCACTAAAAAAAAACCAAAACCAACCAAACAAAAAAAAAAACCAACAAAAAAAGGGCTTTGCTGCTGAGGTTTCTGTGCTCCTGCAGCTCCTCCTTGGCAGGTGGAAATAATCCTGATTCCCTGGTGGAGCAAAACCTGGCCCAGGGTTTCCTGGAGGCCAGGAGGGGAGGCTGGACCTGTTCTCCCACTCCTGGGATGCTCCAGCACGAGGCCACCCTGTCCCTGTCCCCAGCCCTGGTCCCACCCTCTGCCTGGGGACACTGCAGCAGCAGCAGCAGATTTATTTCTCCGAGCTCAGATTCAATCCAAACCCCTCTGGTTTCTCCCAGTGTCACCCCCAGCCCTGTCCCCACACCACAAAGTGGGGGGTCCTGGGGGAACCTGGCCCAGCACACAAATTCTCATTTTTCTCTCCAAATCAGCACACAAATTCTCATTTTTCTCCCCAAATCAACACACAAATTCTATTTTTTCTCCCCAAATCAGCACACAAATTCTCATTTTTCTCCCCAGATCAGCCACCTTGGCCAAGGACAAGAGGGGCAGCCTACTGATGGCCCATGGTGGGGTTTCACCACAGGTTTCTCCCAGCACCTGTGGATGATGCAATGGTTTCACTCTATTTTTTTTTAAATCTACAAGGCCAGAGTCTGCATTTCCTCAGATTTTACAATCTCTGCTCTTTCTGGGGGTATTGATAGCAAAGAGCAAACCTAACCACTCCAGATTTCAGCATTTATTGTATTTTAAAAATGGCTAGCTCACCAAAAATCTCTTGAATTAAACGCTGCCAGATTTGGGCAGCTGTGCTGGATCACCAGGCAGGATCCCACATCTGGATCAGCACCCTGCCACGAGCTTTTCTGAAGGGCTGACACCAGGGACCTCAAACCAAACAAAAAAATATTCCAATCTCTTCCCAAATTCCTGGGAAAACAAGAACCAACAGCTCAGGGCTCCCTCCCTGCCCACAGCTGGACTCCCCTCAGCCCTGCAGCCCCACATGGGCAATTAACAGAGCTCATTAATTCTGGCCAGGTGTGTGGCAAACAGACTCGGTGAAAAGGAATTAGTGCAGAGCCACGCTGGGTTTTTTTTTTTTTTTTCCGACTGCCACTAGGAAAATACTCTGATTACAAAAATAATTTGCAGGCAAAGGCACAGGGTAAGCAGCAGGTGTCTCTGTCAGGCTGATTTTTGGAGCTCTGCCAAAGAGATTTGTCAAACAAAGTTGAATTTTTTTATTCTGTATCAGAAGTGGGTCT
This sequence comes from Chloebia gouldiae, assembly GCA_003676055.1. Taxonomy (NCBI): domain Eukaryota; kingdom Metazoa; phylum Chordata; class Aves; order Passeriformes; family Passeridae; genus Chloebia; species Chloebia gouldiae. The sequence continues at coordinate 9,148 of QUSF01000256.1, forward strand.
ATAATTTCATATAGAAATGACAAATATGCAACGTGAGTGACAAGTGGTTAATAAATTCTGCAAATATCCTCCCAGAAATGCAGGGTTATGGCAGATGACTTCAGCTGCCTGCACAGAAGGATATTTGCAGCCAGCTGAAGCCAGGACTATGTTTGAACCCTTCAAAATTTGCTGTTAATATATAAGGTTTATATATCTACACACACACACACACACACAGAGAAAGACATTTTTATTATATGTATATATAAAATATATACTAGATGGAAAGGCCCTCAATTATAAATGCATAATCACAAGCTGGAGCTAATTTGACATTTTTCCTGTTTAAAAATGGATTTTTTTTTTTAATAAAAACGAGTCAAGTTGAGACTCCCTGCTCAGAACCCAGCTGGGACTGGGAGCGAGGGCAGCGTTCCTCCAGCTCTGCCAGGGCACTTCCAGCCTCTCTTTCTTTTTTAATTTCTTTGAGGGTGTGTTTTATACTAACACAAGTTTTTTATTCGAGAAGAAAACGCAGCAGAATCCAAGCTGGAAATTCTGTTTTTCCAACGTGTGGAAAGCAGGGAAAGCATCTCTGATTCCCAACTTTATCCTTGAAAAGCCCTGGGATGAGAGGCCAGCAGGAGGAAGGCTGAGGCAGAGCTCCCTGGAGCTCCCCAGCAGCTGCTACAATCATTTTGCAAGGTAGATTTTGCTAGAAAATGCACTTTAAGCGTGCCTGTGCACAAACAGGTGCTGCCAGCACAGGCACAACCCCCCCCCCGCCCCCCCCCCCAAAAATCCATGATTTTATAAAATGTAAACCCAGTGATTCCATCAGGTCTCTACAGCTTTGCTTTATCTGCAAAGCTCAGGCAACTTTGGTCGTGCTGGAGTTGGCAAATGCCACCAGGACCCCCCGTGCAGAGACCCTGGAGCCCATTCCCTTGGCCAGGACAGGCAGGGATGGAGTGAGAAAGCTCCGAGGAGGGACAGGGACCAGCAGGAATGCCTTGGGGAGCTCAGGGAATGGTCTGGGGGGGGCTCAGGGAGGGCCCAGGGGGTGCAGGTACCTGGGGGAGTGGCGGTGCTTGGCCCGGCCCAGCGGGGCTGGAGGGGCTGGGCAGGAGGAGCTGCCCCTGCCTATAACAAAATGCAGGTTTTCTTGTCCTTGAAGGGGTTCTCAGAGGCTGGGATCCCCATCAGCAGAGGGTCCTTCTTGGCGTGCTCCTCACAGTACAGCATCAGGTCTGCCGAGGCCTTGGACACCTGCGGGGCACGGGGAGGTCAGCAGAAAATGGGGTTTGCCATGGAAACGGCAGCAAGGTGCTGAGAGGAGCTGGGTGGCACCCAGAGGTGCTGGGGAAGCCCCTCAGCCAAGACCTGTAACCCTTAACCCAATCGAAACAAAACCAAATATAAAAAAACATACTCTACAACCAAAAACTATAATTTATCCTAAACCTTTAACAAAAAAAACCCTAATAAAACTCAAAACCAACCATGAAAATTCCAAAATCAGAACTATAAAAAATCGAAAACCAACCATACTCCAACAAAAAAGATTTTAACAATGGGGGATGGGCTCATTCTCCAGGCTTTGCTGGTTTGACCCACAGGGAATGAGGGAAAGGATGGACCCTGGAGCTCCCTGGGCTGGCTGTGGCACCAGGCAAAGGCTCCACCTGGCTCCCACAGGACACTGAAACAGGAGGGGCTTCCCACCATCACCATCAGAACCAGCTATTTCCTAATTACAATGCCTTATAAGTGTTTCTTACCCTATCAGCTTTTACCACACTGTACTATAAATACCTTAAAGCAAATAATCTAAAATTACCCCTCATGAATCCATCGTTCACTGTTCTATTTCTCCAAATAATCCAGTCTTATTCACAAAAACGCCCTTTAAAACTTGTTCCTAGCTCCATTTCTCTCTCAACAATGTCCTAGTCCATTTCTAAATCAGCATTTCTCATCTCAAAGTTTACCTACAAATACACACTACATGAACCTTCTGTCAGCCTTTAAGAATTCTCTACCAATCCATTCCCCACAGGGCTTCAAAATCATTCCAGAGGGATTTTCATCTCTCCTGGAGCGACAGGACAAGGGGGAGCAGCTTCCCACTGCCAGAGGGCAGGGTTGGGTGGGACACTCTGCCACAATAAATGGATTTATTTGGATTTGTCGAGCTCTGAGGGGGGAAACACTGAGCTGTGGGTGCACAAAGACACAAAACACACGCACACACACTCTGTTATCTCCCTGTTCTGTGGCCAGGAGGGGACAAACAGGGAAAAGGAGGGGGCAGAAGGGCTGTGCTCACCTTTATCCTCTCGATGGAGGCCTCTATCCTGAGCTGCTGCACGGTCCTGCGGGCCTGGGCGATGTTGTTGGTCGTGGTGGCTGTTTTGCCTGACATTTTTGTGGGTGTTGTGGAGCAGGGAGCAGGGAGGTTCTGCTTGGGAAGACAGGGGGTTGTTATTCCAGAAGGCAGCACAGCACCCTGACCTGCTGTTGCACACAGGCATCCGCTACACACTTCAAAAAGTGATTTTCAAACATTATTATTGTTGTATCCAACAGGACCAATGGGCTAAAAAACAACTCTGGAGGTAAAACACACTCCAGAGAAAGACAGGAGCTGCTGTGCTGTGGGATTAGGCCCTTTTCTGACCAGAGATGGGGCAGCTGGGAGGTGTTTTAAAAGCTTTAACTCCATTCTCAGTCTCACGAGAAAGGTGAGACAACACAGATGCTACAATTCAGGCCATCACAACTTGACTGTTTTATACGCTGGAGAATTCTCTACAAATTCATCTCCCACACTGTGCAGGTTTCTGAGGCTGTGGCA
>QUSF01000256.1:11996-22113 GCA_003676055.1 Chloebia gouldiae
GGGAGGAATAACATCCTGCCCCAGGCTGATCCCACACCCCAGGCTGGTTCTCCACCTTAGGCTCAGTCCCAGGTGCCCAAGGCCAGGCTGGACACTGGCAGCAGCCTGGGGCAGCAGGAGGTGACCCTGCCATGGCAGGGCTGGCATTGGGTGGGCTTTAAGCTCTCTCCCAACCAAACCAGCCTGGGATTCCAAATGATTCAGGTGGGCACAGCCCTGCTGTGTCCCTGTGCTGTACCCCAGGCTCCAGCAGGCGAGGGGAGCTGGGTTTGTGGTTGAGCCCCTCCTGGGCTGGAGGCCCTGGTGCCCTGCAGGACCTGACCTTTGGGAGCAGCCCTGCAGGGCTCAGGTTTCTGGCACCAGCCTGGCAGCAGGGCTGCTCTCCAGCTGGAGCTCCTGCCAGCCTGGAACAGCTCCCCTGCTCCCAGGCCCTGCGCTGGGCACATTCCTTGGAAAAGCTCTGGGCACAGCAATTCCCCAGGGGCAGGAAATGCTGGGGGAGGGAAATGCACTCCTCACACTTGGTGCCACTAAAAACTCACTTCCTGCAGTAAAGAGATCCCCCTGCAGATCCGTGGATTCTCCAAGCATTGTCCCACCCGGCCTTGGCGCTGCCAGGGATCCAGGGGCAGCCCCAGCTGCTCTGGGAATTCCAGCCCAGGGAACAATTCCCAATTCCCAATCTCCCACCCATCCCTGCCCTCTGGCAGTGAAGCCATTCCCTGTGTCCTGTCCCTCCATCCTTGTCCCCAGCCCCTCTCCAGCTCTCCTGTAGATTAAAAATTAATTTTCCCAGCTGGAGCTGCTGGGCTCAGCAGGGGCTCTGCCCATGGGCCCCAGCTATGAGCCCCAAACCCCTCATCTCTGGGATAACAAGGAGCTGTTTCACATGGACACAGAAGCACAGATCCACCACAAACTGAGCCCAAACTCCCTGTGCTTCTCCCTCACAATATTCAAAAACTGCACCGTGAAAAACCCAACCAAAAGCAATTTATTTTTATCCAGTAATAAATGCAGCTCTGAGAGGACAGTTCAGGAGCTGCTGATTCCTCTAATTTTAGTTGTTTGGGTTTTTTTTAAGATTTAAAAAGTTGTAAAATTAAGAGATAAACCATTATCCTCTCATTTAACTGGGGAAAGGCTTCCCTCCCCCAGCCCCAAACCCCCTTTTGCCACTGGAGCTGTTGGATTCTCTGGATCCCTTCCCACCCTACAAAGATTGACCTCCTTAGGAAAGTTCCAGTGCTTATTTTCCCAGCTGCTTAGCTTTGTTAATAAATGAGATGTTTGGAAAAAACAAACCAAAACAAAACAAGCCAAACCGTAAGATTTGAAAATTAAATTGCTGCGTTTGCCCATCTCCAAACAAACATGAGCTTTAATAGCCCTCCTAAGATTACTAAATCTCTTCTGCAGGGAGATTTACAGCAACTAGGTCAGCTCCCAATAAATCTGTTTTCCTCCCAGCTCCTGGCAAGGGATCCAAGCTGCTGAAGCCATGGGATTTCTCCCAGGGCACCCTGGACTTCTCAGAACTGCCCAGATTTAAATTGGAGGTGCCAGAATTCTGCAGAATGTGGGGGTTCAGAGCTCTGGGCAGGTTTTTTGGGCCAGGGCAGGGTTTTTGGCCAGGAGAAGAAGTTGCTCCCTGAAGAAACAACCCCTTAGTGGGAGAGGGCACAGCTCGGATTTCTAGGAAATGATCCCTGGTGCTCAGCAGGCAGCCCTGAGCCTGAGAGCCTCCCCCATCCCTGCACTTTCCCTTTGGGATCTCTCGTGTCCCAGCACTCCCAGTCACAGCTCCTCCTGCTGTGCTAAATGCACCAAAAATTAATTTTCAACAAGTTTTTCCATGGCTGGTGGTCCAGGCCGGGCTGGACAGTGCTGGAGCAGCCTGGGGCAGAGGGAGGTGTCCCTGCCATGGCAGGGGTGGCCCTGGGTGGGATTTAAGGTCCTTCCCAGCCCAAAGCATTGCAGGATTTCCTGCTGTGACCTCAGGCTGCTCCAGGCAGGAGGGGGTTCCCTGCAGGGACAGGTGACAACCTCGGGGTGACAAAGCTGAGCAGGATTTGGGTGGTGGTGACAGAGATTCCCAAAGCCCAGAGCAGCTGCAGGCACGGCTGCAGCTCTCCCTTGGCTCTGACTCAGAGCCTAGAAGGAGACAGAAGGATCAGACCCACAACAGCCTCCCCTGGGCACCACCCTGCCATGGCAGGGCCACCTCCCGCTGTCCCAGGGGCTCCAAACCCAGCCTGGCCTTGGGCACTGCCAGGGACCAGGGGCAGCTGGATCTGGGCACCTGTGCCAGGCCTGCCCACCCTCCCAGGGAAGGATTTACTTCTCATTTACCCACTGAAAGAGGAGGATTCCCACCAGGAAAAGTCCAAACCACAGGACACTTCCAGTGCCCTTCCTGAAGCTGCACACACCTGCACTTTTTCCTTTCCTGAAACACCTGCAGACAGGTGGAGCTGCCCCTCTTTTCCACAGAAAAGCCCTGTTTTTCCAGGCCTTGCCCTATTTCTTTCCTCAGGCTTTAGGCAGTGAGGTTGCCACGCAGCAGATCCCCAGATCCGCCTGGGCTGGCTGCCAAAGCCCAGCTCCAGTGGCATAATTAAACTCTGGACTGTCTTATTTACTCTCTTACATCCAGGACTTGTGAGGCACCTGCTGAGTGAAAGGTAATTAAATCAGCACTGCTAAAGCAGGGCTGGGGATCTGCTGGAAATCCCAGCAGCTCTGCCTGGAACACAGCTCCCAGTTTGCTCCAGCTCATACTGGAGCAGCAAAGCCTGGCTGGCAGCAGGATAAACCCTCAAATGTGTCTTGTAACTTTCTTTTGAAATAAAGCAGATTTTGAGGCAAATAAATCAAAACTTGGATCAACAGAGCAAGTTGGGCAAAACAAAAACCAACACCAGTGACAACAACAGCACCCACCCGTGTAACACCCCACAGCCCCTTCTGGGTTTTCCAGCTCCTGCTGGGTTTTCCAGAGCTGCCAGCATGGATTTAAAATCACAGCTACCCTAGAAATGAAGGTTGCAAAGGTCTCTCCCTTTCCAGAGCCACTGGAGCCCTGCTGGGGAGGATGGAAAGGAGGATGGATGTGCCAAACTCCCAAGGAAAAGGCAGGAGCAGGACATGGGGTGTTCCCAACATCCCCACTGACACCCACACCTGGTGTGGGTGCCCTGCAGGCCCATGGGGTGGGAGGGAGCCCCAGGAGTTGCTGCTGCTGCTGCAGGGAATCCGTGCTGGAGCAGCTCCAGCCCGGAAATGTTTGGATGCTGCTGCCTGATAAACCAGAAACAATCTCTGTGGCAGGCACATTCTTCTCTCTCTCAAGATTTTTTTCATAGAAGAACACAGAAAGAAGAAAGAGAAAACAATTTCTACTCGTGGTTCTTGTTTTTCCCATGTGGAATGTGTTTAAAGAATTGTTTACCTGAAGTAATTACTTAATTGGATTCTAGTGAGGCTTGTTTAAGCCTAATGGCAAATCCAATCCATCTGTGTCTGGACTCTCGAGAGAGTCACAAGTTGTGAGCAAGTTAGATATAGAAGTTAGAAAAAGTATGTAGTCCTTTAAATAGTATATTGATATATTATAGTATAGTTATAATAAAAAAATCATTCAGCCTTCTAAACTAAAGTCAAACATCATCATTTCTTCCCACCAAGTTCACCTGCATTTACAATAAATCTCCACCATGGGAATGATCCCACTTTTCTTAAATACACAGGAATAGGGGGAAAAGAGGGAAACAAGCAGCTGGACAAGCTCAGAGCTGCTGCTCCCAGCTCATTCCCAGCCCTGAGCTCGAGTTAGAGCTTTCAGGAATTGCACACGAGTGCTGCAGGTCTCCAAGTGACACATTCCCAGGCCTGCAGACTCCCTGCTGTTTGCTGGGAGACTCTGAGGCTGGCTCTGGTTTGTCACCACCACTGACACAGGCTCTGGCTGCTGCTGCTTCACAGCCTTGCCTGCAAAACCATTCTGCTCCCTCCTTCTTCCCTGGCGTGCTTTCACCCCACTGTCTTCAGCTGGCACCCTGCAAACAATTGGGAATAACACCAGCAAACCCCAAACCCCAGCTCCAGCTGCTTCCTCACCCCCCAGAGCTCATAGGAATAAAAGGAATAGAATTTTGCTCCTGCAAATGCAGGAATTTGTTGGGCAGGAAGGTGCTGGGAGGAGGAAGAGGGGATGCACAAAGTGGCACTGAGCTGAGGGAAATCCTTATGGAGAACAGGGAAAAAGAGCCCCCACGGCCCCAGGAGGGGTGGCAGGAGCAGGGGGTGATGCCAGAGCCTGGTGCCCCACTCCAGGGGCAGGGCAGGAGTGGGGTGAGGCTCCCATGGTCTCGGGGTGCTCCCAGCAGCTCTGCAGGGCTGGCCAGGACTTGAACGCCGGGGTTGGTTTTCCCACAGGGCAGCCTGGGGAGCTCAGGGTTGGTCATGACTTGCAGAACCTGAAAATGCTCCCAGTCCTAGCCAGGAGGCCACTGCTGGCACGGAAGGTGGAGGCAGGAATAAACAGCTGGGCTCAGAGCAGGCACTGGGGCACAGCCACAGCTACAACAACTCCACAGGAGCAGCACAAAGCCTCTGCAGCTGTGACCTTCCCCAGCTCTGACTGCTGCCTTTTTAGACCTCCAGTGGGAGAACCTCAGTGTGCCTGGGCTATTTGCAGCAAGGAGAGAGGCAGGAGAGGAGGGAATTCCAGCCCAATTCCAGCCCGGCAGAGCTGCTCCTGCCCCAGCCATGCTGCCAGCCTGGTTTTTCCAGCAGCCCAAGGGAAAGCCCAGGGCTCTGCTGGCCCAGTGTGGGGCCGTGCTGACACCCAGTGGAAGCACCAGAGCTGGAATCTTTTCCTTCTGCCAAAGAGAATGGAAAACGAAGCTGGGCAGCAGGAAAGCACCAGGGTCCTACCCTCAGCCAGCAGGCAGAGCAGGGATTTGAGTGAAGCAGGCATTTAAGATGCTTTTGGGTCAGTTCTCTTTTGATGGTGCTTTTGTCCCATCCCTAAGAGGGTCCAAGGCCAGCAAGGAGCAGCCTGGGACAGTGGGAGGTGGCCTTGCCCATGGCAGGGGTGGCACTGGATGGGCTCTGAGGTCCCTCCCAAGCCCAGTTCTGGAATTTCACGATCCTGATTCCCCACACAGCAAGCAGAGAGACAAGCAGTGCAATATTCCACAGATTTCTGGGAGCACCCTGAGCCACTCCTGCCCTTTGCAGACTGAACACAACATCCACAGTGCAAACTTCCCAGGAAAAATGGCAACAGGGGTCACCCATGACCTCCCACCACGGAGAAGGGGAAGGATTTTTCCACACCTACCCCAAACCAAGCTGTGAGTAGCAGCTCCTTGGTGATGAGCTGGTAAGCAGGAATTTTAAGCAGGACTGGATTTTTAAGCAGGACTCAGGTGAGATTTACACTCGTGGCACAAATATTTTACATGAGCTAGAAAAAGTTTATGTTTGGTGAAAGAAAGCAAGATCCTCCCCAGACAAGATCCTCCCCCAAGGATCACAGCCTGGAAAAGGAAAGCTGGAGCATCTGGCAGCTGCAGGACGTGCAGTGGTTTTGGGGAGAACAGGGCTGCTCTGGGATGCTCCACAGCTGAAGGGGTTGGGGGAGCTTGGGCAGCTCAGATTTCAAACCCAATTTTCCAGAAGAAAAGGTCCAGCAAGGCCCAGCTCTGCTGCCATCCCCCTCCTGGAGGAGGTGCAGCAGCCAGGGCTGGATGAGAACTGGGAATTCTGGCCAGGCAGATCCACCTGGTTTGCACAGGGTGCCTGTCAGTGCAAACACAGAATAAAGGCCCCTTAAAGCACAGAACATCCATTTGTGATGTTCCCTCCTTCAGAGAATTTACACTTGAGAGTACTAAGAGATTTTAAACCAGAAATCTTTCTTTTTTTTTTTTAATTACAGATAATGCTGCCAGTGTTTTAATTGGGGATTAAAATCCTTAATGATGTGAAATGAAAGGAAACAGAGAGCTCCCAAGATCTTCAATTGGACTTGGTGTTCTGGGTGTTTAATTAGGGCTGTGCTCCTCCATAACCTCCCCTTCCTAAGTCATTCCAGCACCATCCTGCTGATCAAACTGGGCTGAAGCTCCCTTTGATTTTCAAAGTCAGCCCCCACTGTGGGATTCTGTCAAAGCCAATGTACATTTTGGGAGAGGAGCAGTGGAAAAACCTGCTTTTGCTTTCCTCTGCATTTCTCCCGACTTCACTTTTTATTCCTTTAGCACACACGAAAAGCGACTTTTAGACCAAGGTTACTTTGAAAAACATCTGAGCAGTGTTATTTTAAAGACATCAGCCTGAAGCCACTGGAAAAGGCAACGACCTGCAGGGCAGCCTCTCCACAGAAGGTCCCTGTTCCTCCCCACAGGGAAAGAGGGGAAAACTCCAAAGAGACATTTGCAGAGAGACTTTCAGCTGCATGAAAATCAGGCTGCAAAGCAGGAGAGGGCTGTGCTGAGAGCTCCAGCCTGGCCCAGGTTCTGTGACCTTCAGCAGATTCCTTGTCTGGCACAGATAAAGCCAGGGATGCTCTGGGGAGAGCCCCACGGGACTCAGCTCCAGGAACTGGGAAGGTGGAAGGATTTCAGCACCTCCTTGGCTGCAGGGATTGATCCAGGTGCCTATTTTTAAGGATGGGGGGGGAATATAGAATAATTTGCATTTTTTTATGCAAAACACGTGTAGCACAGCAAAGACAGAAATGATGAAGATTTGCAGGCTAGTAAAAATTTTCACCTAATCAGGGAAATAAACAAGGAAAAGCTTAATTTCTGTGGGAAAAGCAGGGTTTTCTGCCCCCTAAATTCAAGCCAAAAGCAGTCAGGCAGTTAAAAGAATGAGGTGAAAAGTCTCAGCAGTCCTGCCAAGGACTTTGTATTTGTTCTGCTCCAGAATAAAATTAAATCATCAGGGTTTGGGACCTGTCGTGCTGCTTTGTATTTTGTAGGAAATAAAAGAACCAGCGTGGACTGGAAACTCACCTACATAGGCAGACTTGCTCCCTGTCCAGCTTGCCTTGATTTTATCGGTGTAATGATCCTGAAACAAGAATAAAATCAAAATTACAAGGATGTCACAGTGCAAGAAAGCCAGAGCTGAGGAGGGGTTGGCACTTGTGGCTTAACGCTAATCACAAAAACATTAATTTGAGATTGGAAAATCCACCACAAACTTGGAGCAGCCTGGGATAGTGGAAGGTGTCCCTTCCCAAGGCAGAGGGTGGGACTGGATGGGATTTTACCCTTCCAACCCAAACCATTCCAGATTATTTTGTCCCTGGAGACCTGGAGCTGTCAGCCTCCAGTGATGTGTCCTCACAGCTGGGTGTAAATCACTGCCTGAACAAATCTGAGAGTTCACATTCCCTGTGGAGGCCTTGCACACCCAGAAAGAAACCTGGAATTTTATCAGCCCTCATATCTTGGAGCCCTTTAGGCCCTGGAAGGGCTCTGAGCTCTGCCTGCAGCTTCTCCTCTCCAGGTGAGCACCCCCAGCCCCGTGGGGGTGATGGGAACCATCAGGTGATGGGAATTCTGTGAGAGCTGGAGCAGGGAGGGGATTTACAAGGAAAATCACCTTTCCCTTCACTCTCCTGGCTGTGCTGCTGCACAATGCCTGCAGCTCACACACAGCTGTGCCACCAGACCCAGGTCAGGCTCCAACACCTCCCAGCCCAACAGGGGCTGGCAGTTCCCGTGGGACCCTCTCCTGGAATTCCCAGGGCAGGTTCCCAGCGGGGCAGTGGGGTCAGAGGCACTTCCTGAGCCGGCAGGGCCGGATCCGGGGCTGCCCCTGCAATTCAGCCTTTGGGATGAATCCAGCCTGCCCTGCCAGGGGCTGGCACCGAGCCCTGGAGCTGCTCCAGCCCGGCCGAGGAGCCACCACAGCCATGCCCTTCCCTCCTCCCAGGGGAGGAGGAGGGAAAAACCCACCTGAAATTGCCCAGGGGTGGTCCTGAGCCAGGCAGGCTGTGACAATTTACTTGCAGGGAATTCTGGAAGGCGTTTGAGATGGGACTTTTGAATTGTTTTGATGATTTGATTTATTTTTCTTCTACATAGGCAGGAAGGGTGAATTTGGCTCATATTGTTACAGTATGGTTTAGAAGGTCTCAAGACCCTTAGTTATAAGACTTTTTAAAGAGTTATTGACTAATAAAACACTGTCAACAAGGGTATTTATGTTTTTCACTCAATCTTTAAATACTTAGTCTTATGGACTCATGCTACAGTGTGAGCTTTGTTAGCCAATCATGTTCTGGCACACAAACCTACAGTGCTGCATTCTGAATTCCTTGTTTACTTCTGTAATTACTTTTATTTTTTCTGTATTTTGAACTCTAAAACTCTAAACTTTCTTTTATTTAGCTTGACCTGTCTCTGCTTTAAACTATAAATCCACATTCTCACTTCTAGCACCTCAGTTTGGGAGCCTTTCCCAGGGTCTCAGGTCAAATCCTGGGTTTAATTCTAAGTTTTGGCTCACTTGGCTCACTCCCAGGCCCAAAGCTCTGGGAATTCCCTACATTTCAGATTCCAACAGGCAGCAGGGGCAGTATTCCCATTATAATCACACTCCACTTCCCCTGCTGGAAACAGGATCACACTTTTAACAAGTTCTGGTCAGATCATTGTGTGGAGGAGGAAAATAAATTGTGTTAAGGACAGTCTGCCTTGCCACAGTCCTTGTCCCCGTGCCAGGCTTGTCCTGTCCACATCCAGCAAGGAAACCAAAATAAATAAATGTGACACGTAACCTCCTCCACGGACGTGTGACTGCTGCACAAAATCAAAGCTGGAGTGGAAAAGCTGCTGCTCTGCTTATCTGTGCAACATCCCAACCTGCTCACACCCCCTGGAAACTGTCAGGGAAAAATAAGCAGAATTTTAAAATGGACTTGTGCATCCTGAGGGGGATGAAAACACAGTCAAAACAACCAGGAATGGTTTGGGTTGGGAGAGACCTTCAGGGATCAGCCAGCCCAAGCCCATCTTTAGTTCATCTGAGCAGTAATTCCAGCTCCTGGAGCCACACTGATATTCCTGCCTAATCAAAGCTCCTATCAAACCACTCAGAAACACCCACAAACCCAGCATTGCTGGCATAGTTTGAGGCTGGAGTAATGCACCCCCTGCAAAAGGCCCTGCTTGGGGAGGGATAAATCAGGGAAGGGCACGTGGGCTGAGGAAATTCCACAGCTGGATGGGTCCCAGTCCCCCCGGCGAGGCTGGCAGCACCAGCCAGCTCCTCCTGCACTGCAGGAGCTCCAGTTCCAGCTGGAGCATCCCTGCTTTGCACGAGGAATCCCTTGCAAGTTCTACAGCAACATGAACCAGATTCAGCTGGGAAAAGGATTGTTCTCCATAGGAGTCAGGGACACTTTCTGCTGATCCCAGCTCCAAGCTCAGACCAAAATCCCTGACTTTGGGAGGGGGCTTGAAGGTACCAACAGAGCTGATAATTTGGGATCTGCTCAAAATTATTCACAGCAGCCACAGGATGATTTGGATTGGGAGGGAGCTCAAAGCTCACCTCATCCCAAACCCCCTGCCATGGCAGGGACACCTCCCACTGCCCCAGGCTGCTCCAGCCCCATCCAGCCTGGCCTTGGGCACTGCCAGGGATCCAGGGACAGCCCCAGCTGCTCTGGGCACCTGTGCCAGGGCCTCACCTCCCTCCCAGGGAGGAATTTCTCCCTAATATCTCATCCAAACCTGCCCTATTTTTCCCTTTCTATGCTAACCACCAGTCCTCAATGTTTCCCTGGTTCAGGCAGCAAGGGCTGGGTCCCAGGGCATCCCCTTGGCATTCCCCTGGAAACTGGGAGGGAGAATTTTCCCTCCTCGGCTTCCAGCACCAGGAAACCTCCTGGTTATGGGCTCTGGGGGAAGTTGGGCACAAGGAAAACCCTCCTTTGGATGGGAAAACCAGACAAAATCTCCCCAGTGTGCTCCCACTGTCTCTGCACAGGGAATGGCTCTGGAGGGCGAGGGGTGGTGGCACAGAGCAGCTGGATCAGGGCAGCAGGCTGGGAATGCAGGCTGGGAATGCAGGCTGGGAATGCAGGCTG
>QUSF01000256.1:22123-37764 GCA_003676055.1 Chloebia gouldiae
GCAGGCTGGGAATGCAGGCTGGGAATGCAGGCTGGGAATGCAGGCTGCTCCCTTCCCAGCAGGACTGGGATGGGCTTTTCCACCTGCAAACACCTCGAGAGCCAGGCTGGGGAAGAGCCCCTGCACAGAGCAGGGCTGGGGCTGGTGCTGCCTGTCAGAGCGGGGCAGGAGGGCTTGGATCACACATCCCACAGCAAAGCGTGCCAAAAGCTCACCTGTCCCTGCACAGCAGGCGTGGAAAGGCACGGGAGAAGGGATGGGAAGACAAAGGGGGGAAAGAAAAGGGGAACAAGGCTGGCTCCTGCCTGAGCTGAGCCCAATGTTTAAACAAGGAGCTGATCCCAGCGGCCTCAGCTGCTGCAGCACAAATAATCCTCACAACACACTTTCATCCCTTTCCCTCCTCCCTCTGGAACTCCAGCACATGCCAAGAGGCTGATATGGACACAGGAAGCTGAATATAAACACATTGCCTGTTTTACCAAATATTCAAAGGAACACAACTAAAAATACTCAGCTGCCGGTGTCCAGGAACATCCCAAAGCTGTGATCCAGCCCCAGTCATGCTGCCTGGGGCTCCCAGGGAGCTGGGATTTGGGATTTGGGGCACACTGAACCTCAGGCCTCAGCTTTCATAGAATCTCAACTGGTTTGAGTTGGAAGGGACCTTAATGATCTTGTTCTGTTCCCCTGCCATGGCAGGGACACCTCCCAGTGTGCCAGGCTGCACCAAACCCAGTGTCCAGCCTGGTCTTGGGCACTGCCAGGGATCCAGGGCAGCCACAGCTGCTCTGGGAATTCCATCCCAGCCCCTCCCCACCCTCACAAGGAGGAATTCCTTCCCAACATCCCACCTCTCCCTACCTTCTGGAAGCCATTCCCTGTGTCCTGTCCCTCCATCCCTTGTCCAAAGTCTCCCTCCATCTTTCCTGCAGCTCCCTCAGGCCCTGCAAGGCCACCCTGAGGCCACCCCAAAGCTTCTCCTCTCCAGGTGAACAATCCCAGCCCGCCCAGCCTGGGATTGCAGCAGAGCTGCTTCATCCCTGGTGCCTCCTCTGGATTCCCTCCAACAGCTCCCGGTCCTTCCTCTCCTGAGGGTCCCAGAGCTGGAGGCATCTTCTAGTGACACCCCAGAAGATCCAGGGGTGGATCCTCTCCTCCCCAGGGACACCTGGCTGGAAGGGGCTCAGCAGCTCCACAGTAAGGAATGCTACATCCCCTGGGAATGCTGGATGCCCCAGAGCCGTGTGTGTGGCTGGATGTACCCCCACCACACTCCCACCTCCCATGGGTACCCCCACTGCTCCCCTCACCATCCTGCTTCTACCTCCCTCCCTAAAATCCCGTGGAGAATCCCAGCACACCCCTGAGGAATTCTGTCATGGCCTCTGCTCTTTCTCATCAGTCCTTGCAAAGCATGGAATGGAAGCTTTTTGCATTTTTTTTTCCCAACTATCTTTCTTTTTTTTTCCATGTCATCAGTGCTGTTTCACCCTTCCAAACACCCCCCAGGTGATTCCTGAGAGCAGAAATGATGTGGGACCAAGAGCTCCCAACTCTGAGTGCAGGGGGAACACTGAGGTTTGGAAAAGCAATCCCCAGCTGTGTAATAGTGCAAAATTCACCCAACAGCTGCACAATTCCAGCAGTGCAAGAATCCCTGGAGTCACCACACATCTGCAGCTCCCATTTCCCAAGAAAAAGTGAGTGCACGGTGACTTTCCCGAAATGGGGGTGTTCCATCCCAGTTCGTGGAGTTCCCATCGATTATTAATTATGCCATAATTCACTCCCACCCCTGCCCCTGCTCAGGGGTATTTGTGTGCCAGGAGCCTTCCCCCGTTCCCAGGGTTTGTGCGAGCACAGCTGGAGCTGCAGCGACTCAATCCTGCCGGGAATGCAGCTCCGCGGCTCGGCCAGGGCCGTGGCGGTGCTTCCCGGGAAAACTGCGAACCTTTGGAAAGGATTCCCTCCGCCCCGGCAAAGGGGACAAAGGGAAAGGGCGGCGGGTGAGCATTTATGGGGCCGCAGCACGGATTTCTGGAGCAATATGGGTCTGCTTTCGCAAGAGAGCACGGTCACACAGGGACACAACGGGATCTGCGGCCAGGGAAGGGGCAGGGAAGGGGCAGGGAAGGGGCAGGGAAGGGACAGGGAAGGGGCAGGGAAGGGGCAGGGAAGGGACAGGGAAGGGACAGGGAAGGGACAGGGAAGGGGCAGGGAAGGGACAGGGAAGGGGCAGGGAAGGGGCAGGGAAGGGGCAGGGAAGGGACAGGGAAGGGGCAGGGAAGGGACAGGGAAGGGACAGGGAAGGGGCAGGGAAGGAGCAGGGAAGGAGCAGGCAAGGAGGACCCTGCTCAGCATCTCCCGTTCAGCCCTCCAGCACGGACCTGGAGCCACAGAAAAAGGAGGGAGAGGGATTTTTTAAACAGGCAGGAAAGGACAGGACACAGGGAATGGTATCCCAGTGCCGGAGGGCACGGATGGATCGGATATTGGGAATTGTTCCCTGGCAGGGTGGGCAGGGACTGGCACAGGTGCCCAGAGCAGCTGGGGCTGCCCCTGGATCCCTGGAATTGTCCAAGACCACGTTGGAGCAGCCTGGGACAGTGGGAGGTGTCCCTTAAAGATCTTTAAGGTCCCTTCCAACTCGAACCATTCGAAATTCCATAATTCTACTGTGTCACCACAGGCCCTACTACAGAGAACTCCACATGAATCTGGAGTTCAGACTCAAATATTCCGAGTCTTTTTAGCAACAGAACCTAAAACCTTAAGAACTTTCAGTACTTAAAAAGCCATCGCATTATGTTTGAAATAAAAAATATCTAAAACCCTACAGCACAACTCGATAATTTGATTTAACACCAGCAAGACATGAGAGATCAGTTGTTCTGCTGCCTGGGAGCCCAAGAAGCTCCTTCAGGGCAAGAGGAGAATTGAATCTTTCGAGGAAAAATCCCCCATCAGCTGGGTGATTATGGAATGAGCTCGCCCTCAGCATCAGAGCATCATTGCTCCTCTCTGGAAAAGATTGCTCCTTGATTAGAGATATCCCAAATGCTGTGGAAATAGAGGAGTCGTTAATGCCACACTAATCCCTCAAGCTCATTTAGTGGCACTGAGCAGCACAAAATCCTGCCACTGTCCACTACTCACCCTTTACTCCCACAACTATGCCAATTCGGAATTTCTGAACCAATTTACACCCCAGACAAACACACACAAGCGTCCCTGGTCCTGGGGGTTCCGAGCCAGTTAAACCTCCAGATAATCATCTGGCAAACTGCTGGGAATTCCATTTTGCCACTTTCCAATTGCCACACTAATTAAACCATAGAATCATGAAATATCCTGAGCTGGAAGGGACCCACAAGGATCACCAGGTGCAGCTCCTGGCCCCGCACAGGACAACCCCAAAATCTCACCCCGTGCCTCCCTGAGCTCTGGAAGCATTTCCTGGGGATCTGTTCCGTGCCCACCACCCCCTGCAAGAAGAACCTTTCCCAAAATCCAACTTAAACCCCTCCTGACACAGCTTCAGCTCCTTCCTAAAAACACCAGGCTAAAATCACAACATACACTCAAACCCCTCATCCCCCCCCCCCTCCCAAAAAAGTAAAGAATTTAAGCTCGCAATAGAGAATCGCAATTTTGAAGTTACTAAAGGAACTAAAAACTTCCAGGAGTTGGGCTCGATGATCCGTGTGGGTCCCTTCCAACTCAGGATGTTCTGCAATTCCATGATTCCAAGCAAACCTATTACTGCAACAGGGTGTGTAATCTCAGTATCAAAACGAAACCTCCTGGAATAATGACGCTTCCCACTAATTAACCTCCTTCCCACACTCGGCCCACAACTCCCCGCACGTGGGAAACTTCCTCCGCCAAGCAGAGCTCGGTGCTTCCAAGGAAAAACCCATGGCCTGACGGCTGGGAATGCTAAAACTGGGAAAATGTAAAGGATTTCGCTGAAAGCTGGGGGCGGCCCCCGTGGAGTTGGAGCCGCCAGCTCTGGGCGTCCATCGGTGCCGTGGGGAAGGTCGGGAGGGAAGGAGGCGGGAAGGAGAAGGAAAGGAGGAAAAAACTGACTATTTTAGAGTTATTTCTGCCTAATTAAGCAGATTGTTTTTTACACAATTAAGCAGATTTTTCCCTCATTCCACTTGTTGAACCACGTCGCACCCGCGCGCTGCCTCCCGCCGGGAACCCTCCTCAGCAGAACCAAAAAATCGGTAAAAAAAATTTAAAAAAAAATAAAAACAACATAAAAAACCCTCCAAAGCGACCCCAAAAGCAGCCGGGCAGCGCTCGGGCCCGGCCCGGCCCGCAGGCCCGGCCGCAGACGGGGCCGGGCTGGCGCTCCGCGCTGCCCCGCGGTGCTGGCGGGCTGTCCCGGGCGGCGGGGCTCGCTGGCCCCGCTGGAACCCCCCTGTCCCGGGATGCCGGGATCCCGCTACTCACCGAGCGCCGCTCCCGGGCTCTCCACGGGCGACCGCAGCGGGGCGGAGGCCACGCCCACCGAGCCAGGCCACGCCCACCGAGACAAGCCACGCCCCTTCTCACCGACCACGCCCACCCCGCATGGCCCCGCCCCTTCCTGAGCGGGGAGGGGGCCGGGATGGTGGGCGGGGCCAGGAGAAATGTGGGCGTGGCCACGCCGTTCTCCCAAATCCATGCAGAATTCCACAGCCAAACGCGGTTTGTCCCGTTCCGGAGGGTGCATTCAGGCCGCCGGTGTTTGGGAAGGGGCTGAGCGGGAAAAGCGTGCGCCCGAGGGGTCGGAGCACACGCGGGGGTTCTGGGGGTGATGGAGAATCCGGCGGGATTGGAGCATGGATAGCCTGGGAATTTTGGGAGTCAGGGGTTGTGGCCGTCGCCAGGGAGGGGCGGATGGGGTATTTGCAAAGGCTTGTCTGCCGCCCGAACGAGCCCGGCGTGCCTGTGCTTGTGCGGCTTTGATGCTGGGATCACCTGGGAATACATTTGTCTGCAGAGGCGGGGGAGGGTGTGGATGCAAATTTAAATACGGGCTCCCGCCTGGGAGCTGCAGGAGAGGAAGGGCTGGAAAATGAGGGAAGCTCGGGCACAGATTGTCCGGGGAACGTGTGGTTGCCCCTGGATCCCTGGAAGTGTCCAAGGCCAGGCTGGACAGGGCTTGGAGCAACCTGGGAAGGTGTCCCTGCACACGGCAAGGTGTGGAACGGGATGGGATTTAAGATCCCTCCCAACTCCAACCAGGCTGGGATTCTACAGAATTCCAGGAAAACTGGGGCAGAAGCTGGGCTCATCCCCATCACCACCTCTGCCCAGAGCGCGTCCCCACGGAGCATCCCTGTCCTGAGAGCACCAGGAAAACCTCTCCTCGCCCTTTTCCATGGGTTTGCCCGGTGCCAGCGCAGGCGGGTTGTCGCTGTCCCTGGCACTGCCAGGCTGCCCCGGCTCCAGCCTGTCTCCACAGCAGCTTTTATGGGAGAGGAGATGGGCTCACCAGTCTGCCCGGCTCCTCTTGATTGCCATTCCAGCGGGGAACGCAGGGATGCGCCGGAGACCTGGTCCTGCATTATGCCCCAATGAAAAAAAAACAAACCCAAACAAAACCTTTAGGAGGACGGTTAAAAGGGAAGGAATTCCTCGTTCGATTCCTAATTAAAAGCCCAGGAATCCGGTTTTCCCGAGTGTGGCCACCAGCCAGGCAGGAAGCGTTGCCCTCTCGTGGGCTAAAGCAGCAGCTTCGCACCATTCCGTCCTAACCGAGAGCTTAATTAGCCAGCGTTAATTAACGATCTGGGAGCGCAGCACTCCCAGGCGAGCAGGAGCAGGAGCTCGTCGGGGTTCCCTGGAGCTTGTCAGGGATTCCCAGGAGCTTTCTGACAGGAGGTTCCTGTCCCGTTCTGGCCAGTTTGCCACGGGGCACACATTGGGAGGGCTCAATGGTTTGAACTTTGTATTTTCTCTATTAAATATTTATTCTCCTTTCCACCAGGGGCAGGATAAAGGCTCAGCAAGAGGGGATCTCTTGTTTTTCCTTCCTTTTGCTCCCTCCCAGACATTCACCCAGTGGATGTCTCACCTTTGTCCGAAGGCAGGACTGAGTTCTTCAGATCCTGGTGATACAAGCACAGGTTTCCCTTTCTCCTACAAGCACAAATATATATGTAAATATTTATTAGTGTTTTTAGTGTGCCTAGATCAGGGCACTCACTCTTAGATACTGGGAAGGAATTGTTTCCTATGAGGCCCTGGCACAGGGTGCCCAGAGCAGCTGTGGCTGCCCCTGGATCCCTGGAATGTCCAAGGCCAGGCTGGACAGTGCTTGGAGCAGCCTGGGACAATGGGAGGTATCCCTGCCATGGCAGGGGTGGCACTGGATGGGCTTTGAGGTCCCTCCCAACCCAACCCAGTCTGAGGTGAGATACTGGGAAGGCCTTGGAGCAGTATCCAGGCTGGAATCCTGTCCCCCAGCACCATTTATCTCTGCGAGCTCTCGTTGTTTCCTGCACAACGAGGTTCAGAGTTCAGCCAAGGGCTGCCTGCAGACCTCAGCCTGGGAGGGTTTGCAGCAGTTCTGCTCTCAGGGTGCACTTTGGTCAGAGGAAGCAAAGCCGGATTTCTTCTGCCTGTTTGACAGTGCTGCTCCTTCCCACCTTGGATGCTTCATGAGGGATTCACTGAATGAACTCAAGGGGCTTTCCCAGAGGGATCATGGAAATCTCTGATGCTGGAGAAAAATGAGCCACACTGCTCCTGGCCCCAACAATCCTGGCAGGAGCAGGCAGAGCAGAAAATCTTAATTCTTGGACAAAACCATCAAGATTATACCATGTTCTCCCTCAAAACTCCCTCAAAATCAGTGATCTTCCACCCCCGTTCCCCCCCCCCCCCCCCCAAGATCTGTGCAGAACAGGAATTTAAACTCAGTTTTCCCAGGATCTTGGCAGAATGGGAATTTTGACTTGGTGGCTTTGCTGAGCTTGTATTTAACCAGAAATGCAGAGAAAAACAGCCCTGAAATTAGCTGGGAGCAGACGGGGGCTCACCCCTGGGGCAGGGTGGAGGTGGTTGTCCAGCCTTTCAGGAATGGGGTGCTCCCAGCAACCCTGGGATTATCCCTGGGCATGGAGTCGGAGAAAGGGACTTGACAAACGAGGCAGACAGCTGTGCACAGCCAGCAGCCACGGCAGGCTTGCTCTGGAGCAGGAGGGTAATCGAATTCCGCGTGGGAGAAGCGGAGGTGCAGGAGACGGCGCAATGTGATTTCCAGGACAGCCATCCCTCACCTCTCCTCTCTGCAGGGCACAGCCTGGGCCTGTCCCCGTGCTCCTGGCCAGGAGCAGCTCTTGCTCTCCCATCTCCATCCCTGCTGCATCAACAGCTGCCATTCCCTCCCTCCCTCCAGTGTCATCGAGAAGGAACAGGAGCCCAGGCTCGCCTGGCTTTTCCCACCCTTGTCCCAAAGAACCAGCCCCCAGGAATATGGTCTGAACCCATCCAATGCTTATTTTCCCTTACTATTCGTCATGTATTCCTTCCACAAAGGAGTCCCATAAATCCCCATCCCTGGGCAGCTGGACCCAACCTTCCCTAGAAAAGGCTGTCCAAAAGGAGTGTGTGTGATAAACGGTCCTGTTTTGGGTGTCCACGCTGGACATCCCTGGGAAGAGCCCTGCTAAGGCTGTTTGGAGCAATAATTAATGCAACAAAAATTATTAAACACCAAATGTCCTTGCATTCCACATAGCAAACACCAGCCACCCTTCAGCATCCTCTTTCTTGGATGTAAAGACTTGTTTTTTCCACTAAAAATTAATCAAATGAATCAATGTCTGGAGTTATGCCTGTGGGAATGAGTAATTTCTTACAGTGCATACAAATATTTCCCAATTTTGAGCCATATTCTGGCTCATCTTTCCAGATAATCACAAATCCAGCCACTCTCCCCTAGTTCCAGCTTGGCCAGCTGGTAAAGCATCTGGGAGCAGAAATGGCTAAAACAATCTGAGCATAAACATTCCCTTATTTCTTAATTTTCTTCCCTATTTTTTGGCTTTCTGTTGTTGAAATGACATGTCAGAGCCACCCAGGGACAGACCTGTGTGCTGCAGCTCAGGTGTGCTCTTCCTCAGGGGCACAAGGAGTCCATCCCATTGTTCCCTCAGCTCCATATCAATCCCAGCAGGTCCCCATGGGCTGGACGTGGGTGCAGGCTGGGATCTGCTCCATCCCTGCTCCAGGGATGCTCCAAGCAGTCAGGAGGATGTGGGCAGCAGGATGTGGGCAGCCAGCGCTGGCAGAAGAAGCCTTTTCCTCACTCCCATCCCAGATGAGACCTTGGTCTTGATCCAAGGACTCCATGTGATGGATGGGTTCTTCCCTCCAAGGAGGGATTTTCACTGCCTGGGTGTGAGCTGCTCATCCTTCACCCACGGGCAGCCTGAGGCAGATAATGGCATGCAGGGGTTGGAGGAAAACATGTAGGAACAAAGGAACACCGTAACGTAGGAGAGAAGAGTTTTCGTATCTCCATCCTTAGATATTTTTAGTCTGAAAGGCACAAATGCATCACTGAGCTATGAAAGGAAAGCTCCCTGCTGCTCTCCATGTCAGAGGCTTTGGAGCAGAGCTCTGCCTGCTTTGAAGGAGGTACCTGTGGGCACCTATATCCAGGTGTGGGAAAACCACGTGCCTTTAGCTGGAGGAGACATCACTGGCAGGGACACCTCCCACTGCCCCAGGCTGCTCCAGCCCCAGTGTCCAGCCTGGCCTTGGGCACTGCCAGGGATCCAGGGGCAGCCACAGCTGCTCTGGGCACCCTGTGCCAGGGTCTCACCACCCTCAGAGGGAAGAATTTCCTTCCCAAAATTCCATCTAAACCTGCTCTTCTTCACTTTAAGTCCAGTCCCCCTTGTGAAAAGACCCTCTCACTGCAAATCAGCTGCATTTGCCCTCTGCTCAAAGCTTGGAGTGAGTTCTCAACACAGGCTGCCAAGAAGAGGTGGGTTCTGGTGGGACCCCACACCCCCCTTCCCACCCGGATAGGAGCTGAGGGCAACAGGAGGAGCGGTTGGGATGGTTGGGTTGGAAGACTCTGGTTCTGTGCTAATCCAGGGAAACACAATCATTCCTTTCCCTCTAATTTTCAGACTTGCTGGAAGTGTGAAGAGGACAAAGATGAGGATGGAGGCAGCCGCCCAAGCCAGACCCTGTTCTAGTGCCCAGCTGTGCCCAGCTGTGCCAGCAAGGTTCAGCTCCACCACCACGGGACTCTGAACAAACCCAGCCGAGCCACGGCAATGCTGGGCTCCCCTCCTTCCTCTGCTCCTCCATCCTTTTTTGCATTATTAAATGTACTCCTGTCTAACAGGATTTTATGTCATCGTTTTTCCCCAAAGTGGGAAAAAAGGAAATAATTAGGGGTGGCAGGTCTAGCCCGGCACGCAGCAACACCATTAAGCAGGAGGCTGCTACGCTGAGTTGGTCTGGAGCCTCTTTAGCATTTTCATTAGCTCTCCAAAGCTTTTGATGTCCCTTATTTACAACACAGACACTGCAGAGGAGGCAGGCAATGATTAAGACAAGCTTTTACTCTTCTGGAGTTCACTGGATACCTCGTGGCTACGGACCCTGCATATAAAGCAATATTGCTTATTATTCTGTGCTGTTTGTTCCATTAATCATGAGCCTGCTTTGCTCTGGGAAGAGGAATTGGAATACAGCAATATTCTGTCTGCTTGTTTTTAAAATACATGTGTGGGTGGACACTCCAGCTACTGCTCACATTTTTCTCTCACAAGAAGAGCTGTTCGTGATTCTCCTCCCCAGTGTTTTCTTCTGACACTGGTTTTGTTCGCCGAACTCAGGAAGGGAACTGCCTCAAGCCTGTCAATGAGTGTTGTATGGAAATAAGGAGTACTAACTGAGAAATGCTTGAAATTCGGCATCCCAGAGAGGAAAAGGATTTCTTTTCCATCATGGAAAGGGGGGTCAGGCTGGACATTGGACTGGGCTGCCCAGGGAAGTGGTGGAGTCCCCATCCAAGGAAGGTGACACTCAGTGCTCTGGGCTGGGTGACAAGAGGGGGATTTGGCACAGATTGAACTTCATGGTCTTGGAGGGCTTTTCCAACCTCAGTGATTCCACGATCCTGTGGTTCAGTTCAAAGTCACTCACTGCCCTCACAGTCTCAGCCTTCAGCAGCCACCCAGCGGGTCTGGGGATTCCTTCAGGATATTCCAGAAGGAATTTTCAGAGTGTTCAACTCGTCATCCTGAGAAGACACTATGGAGGCATTAAAAGCAACTCAACAAGTTGTGTCAGCATCTTTTATGACCTTGTCTCACCACATCTGACCTCATGAAGAACCTTCCAGAAAACCAGAGAGTTCTGGGGTGGAACAAAATGAAGAAGAGAATGAAACAACCAACTTGAGAATTATTAGTGAGTTCCCATGCAGCTCTCCAGGTATGGACAATGTGTCAGGGCATGTCTCCAAGCTGAAAGGTTTACAGGATGCATAAACAGCTCCATAAAAAACATGTTGTCACCAGCTCCTGGAAAAGCACTGCTGGAAACAGCAGGTAAGGCCAGAGCAGCTCCATCAGACAGCAGAGCTGCCTCTTCATTGCTGACAGATGGCTTCACCTGAATGTCCTTCATCAAAAAAAAACAACTGCTTTTTTTTTCATCAAAAAAAAAAAGCTACGGGTCTGTTACTTTTCTAACTTGCACTTATTCAATCCTTCCAATCCTTCCAATATATACCCTAACTCCAAAACACAGCATCCACTCCAATGAAATGGATTTCCCTTCCTATAAGAATGATAGATTGCACACACAAAAGCCAGGTTAGTTCACTTCATATGGAAACAGCCAATTATGTAATTTATTTATTAATACAGTTTTATTTACAGTACAATTAAGCTGCACACCCAAGACATAGATTATTTACAAAGCATGAAAGGCAGACACAGCAGGTGTCCCTTGTTCCCCAGCTGGTTTGGGTTTCTAAACTGGGGCACCCCCAGGAGCACCCCAGCATCTCCATTGCCACACAGTCTTGGTCTCATGGCAACCAAAGAAGCTTTGAATCGTGGAATTGTTTAGGTTGAAAAAGTCCACTTAGACAATCCAGTTGAATCATTCCTCCAGCACTGCCAAGGCCACCCCTGCCCCATGTCCCCAGGTGCCACATCCACAGGGATTTTAAACCCCTCCAGGGATGGGGACTCCACCCCTGCCCCGGGCAGCCCCTTCCAATGTCTAACCACGTTTTTAATGGGGAAATTCCTGCTGATGTCCACCCTGAGCCTCCCTGGCCCAGCCTGGGGCTGTTCCCTCTGCTCCTGTTCCTGTTCCTGGAGCAGAGCCCAACCCCCTGGCTGTCCCCTCCTGGCAGGAGCTGTGCAGAGCCACCAGGGCCCCTGAGCCTCCTTTGCTCCAGGCTGAGCTCCTCGCCAGATCCCTCAGGGGTTCTCCCGGGTGCAGGAATGCCTGAGCCTGTTTTGTTCCAATGGATTGTTGCTCTGACAGATCCCAGCCCTCGGAGACCTCCACACCCAGCACAGGGAACACACAGCAGTGCTAATGACACATTCCAGAACATCCTGGCTGTGTGAGTAATTGCAGATCCTTTGCACAGGCATCTCCATGAAGGCAGTGGGAGTTGTAGAGACATTATTAGGTCTCCTGACATTTTAAAAAGGCTTAGACAGAAAACGTCTTTGAGGGGTTTCAAAGGCTGCAATGGAACTGAAATAGTTTTTGTAATAATAACCAAACAACCCACGAGGAGCTTTGTGTAACTGCTTGGACATGAGAGATCAGAGACAGAAAATCCATGCACAAAGCCAGAGAGGAGAAAGGAAGAGTTATGTCCAAGCAAAGCCATCAGGGCTGCTCCCACGGCCCCCTGGCCATGCCAGGAGATGTCACACATGGGGGACAACACCAGCCAGCACCACAGGTCCAGCATTGGGAGCCTGGGGGGTCCCTTCTCCAATGGGGAAAATCAGGAGCAGAGCGTCTGGGCTGATTTTGGTAAGCGAGCATTACCTTTTGGACAGCTCCAAACCCTCCTGCAGAAGATGGGTTACGTTGTATAAGTGATAGATACATTTTTCTGCTGAATCAAATGGTGTGAGGGCTCCAGATAAAACTGGGGCAAACTCCCCTGGCTCACATGGAGCCATCTGACCCCACGAGTGTGTAGGGACAGCCTCAGGAGACTGGAAAAGCAGCTCAGGGACAGCACAGGAGACAAGGGAGCACCCGGTGCCAAGAGTTGTTCAAATGTCATGTATTCACATGGATGCGAATCTCATGGGTTTGCCTATTAGCCTGCAACATGAGCAAAGAGGTCTGGGAGAAAAGGCCCTTCTACAGCACCTTCCATTGAAAGCCAGACTGGTTTGGGTTGGGAAGGACCTTAAAGCCCATCCAATGTCACCCCTGCCATGGGCAGGGACATCTTCTACTAGCCCAGGTGCTCCAAGCCCTGTCCAACCTGGCCTTGGACACTTCCAGGGATCCAGAGGCAGCCACAGCTTCTGTGGGAATTCCTGTGCCCGGCCCTCTCCACCCTCAGAGGGAGGAATTTATTCCCAATATGCCATCCATCCCTGCCCTCTGGCAGTGGGAAGCCATTCCCCCTTGTTGTGGCTCTCCAGGCACCCATATTTCTCACAGGCTCCCCTCAGGTCATTCTCAACATGAATACATCCACAGAAAGAGCCTGAAAGCCTCCAGCACCTCCTGTTCCATATCGTGTTCACCTCCAGCAGTGAAATCACTTCACCAGAAAAGTGCTATAAAAAGTAGCAATTCCTCTCCTCCCATGTCTCATGTGTCAAGACCACGTTGCTGTGTAAAAATCAAACCTATGGTGGAACACTGAAGTCTTACAGTCTTCTGCTTGGGCTAAAACACACCCAAAATAGGAGAAGAATCATGGACTTATTTAGCTTTGAAAAGCCCTCTAAGACCGTGGAGTTAACTGCTCCCCACTACTGATCCACATCCCCAGGTGCCACATCCACATAGCTTTTAAATCCCTCCCTTCATGCACATGAAGTGTCTGCCAAAAGTTCTCATCAGAGAGGGGTTTGCTTCCAGGTGTAGCTGCTCCTTCCCCAGGCGGTGTCACCTGAACTGACTCAGCCCAGGTCTCAGCTGGTAATTGGATGGAGGGGAGAAATAAATATCTGATAGAATTCCAGGAAGGCTGGGAAAAGGAGCTTCAGACAGCAAAAGCAGGGTGATGGCTGGGCAAGGAGAAGATAACCAGCTTCTACATCAGTGGGCACTCAGAATCTCCAGTTACCTTCAGCAGGAGGCAGCTCCTGCTCAAGGACACCAAGGATCACTCCTGGACTGGGAGTGAGGGCACGTGGAAGATCCCACCTCAGTGAACAGAGGAAGTCGGGAACGAAAAAGTAAAGCAGGAATGAAAGCCTGATTTTATACAGCTGTAATCACTCCCAGAACTGCACACGTCTTGGGAACTGCACAGCACACAGGAAAACTCCACTTCTGTCATGCAAAAACTGCAGCTTTGGTGGGCAACAAGTCTGTAAATCAAAAATTTAGGCAAGCAGAGCCACACACATGTTCATTTTTAGAGCAAATGCCTCACTTTGTTAGAGATTTGCTCTGGTCAATAGATTCCTGAAAACAATTTAACACTACACATTATAGATTATTTCCTCGGAGTTAACAGGCTGGAGATATTTAAAAACTGGCATGTACTCACAAGAATAGAAGGGTTTGTTTTGACAGACATTTTTTCCCTATGGAAAACTTCTTACATTAAAAACTTCTAGTCACAGGTAATTGCTAACATGGAACATTTATTGGTTTAAAAAAATAAACATGCAGAAGCCGTCCTCCTTAAAAACAACACATACAATTACGCAGTGGGGATTTTAGAGGAAAGCAACCACCCTGCAAGGCGTGGATTCCTCCAAAATCTCCAGCAGAAATGTATTTTCTGTGGGAGTCCACGCTCCAGCTGTGCCGTGCAGCAAGTCCAGCCAAAGGCAATCACATAACAGAGCATTTGCCTTGCAGTTTATCTTTCTTTTTCTGCTGTTTGGATTTCTTTCCATCCACCTGGAGACTGATAGTTCTCCTCTGCTCCAGATTCAAGAGCTCCTGGAAGAGCTCCTGCACGTTGTAGTTCATTTTGGCTGAGGTCTCCATGAAGGCACACTTCCACTTGCTGGCCAGCGCTTGCCCCTCGCTGGCATCCAGCTCCCTCTGCGTGTCGTCACTTTTGTTCCCCACCAACATTATCGGGATTTTCTGGATGTCGCCTTTGATCTGACAAATCTCATCGAAGATGGGGTGAAGATCTTCCATGGATTGCCTGCTGGTGACGGAGTACACCAAGATGAAGGCATGCCCTTTGGAGATGGAGAGCCGCTGCATGGCAGGGAACTGATGGCTGCCCGTGGTGTCGGTGATCTGCAGGGTGCAGA
The DNA here is from genome assembly GCA_003676055.1 of Chloebia gouldiae. Lineage (NCBI taxonomy): Eukaryota > Metazoa > Chordata > Aves > Passeriformes > Passeridae > Chloebia > Chloebia gouldiae. The sequence continues at coordinate 36,598 of QUSF01000256.1, forward strand.
TGCTCTTGTCACAGCTGATCACCTGCCGGTACGTATCCTCGATGGTGGGGATGTAGGTTTCCCTGAAAGTGCCCCTTACAAAGCGCAGGACCAGGGAGCTTTTGCCGACCCCCGCTGCTCCGAACACCACCACCCTGTAATCATTGCTCTGCTCAGGCATGTTGGCTGCGCCGAGACGTGAGGGGAGCTTTTCACACAAAAAGCCCGACTTCCACCAAGTTTACACACCCCTATGCAGAGGTGGGCTGTGGAGAGGGAGGGGGAAAGGGTGCGTTATTGAAATCAGCAATTAATAAATCGCTCCCATCCTTTTCCCTTGAAACAAACCACTATTCCTCCCTGCCCCACCCATGCAGCCCATGCACGTTTAACGCTACGAGAAGAGAATAAGAATTCACCTGCAGCCATCAGCTCCACCGAGCAGCGGAACGGGGCTGAGATCTCCTGGCAGCGGCGGGGAAGAGGCGTTCCGGCTGCGGGGAAGGCGTGCTGCAGCCCCGGGGAAGTCGCGCTCAGCCCCCGGGCAGGCGTGTTCCAGCCCCCGGGAAGCGCTCCCCCCCGCGCCCCGAGCGCCGCCGCGGGAAGGGCAGGGGAGGGAGGCTCCGTGCCTTCGTAAATCCAGCCTTCCACTCAACCGCCCCGTGAAAATAAAGAAACACTCAGCACAGCCGCCCGAATTACAGCCCCGCTCTGCTGCTCCATCCCCCGCTCCGTGCACAAAGGCGAGTCTCGCCCTCCCTCAGCCCCCCTGCACCGCACACCCCCAGGAGCTGCCCGGCTCTGCCGTCTTTCATCCACCCTGCGCATCTCCCAGCTTAAATTCAGGACTGATTTAATTTAAAAACTTCAAGCCCGGGTCAGGTTTTCGCCCCCACTGACATTAAGCGGGGCAGAGATGCCCTGAGCAGCTTCTCAGCCCTCCCCGGGCAAGCCACCGAGCCCTGGGGCCACGGCTAGCAAGGTGCACTCAGGACCTTATCCGTGTAACCCCTTCCAACTCGGGATATTCTGTCATTCCACTGTTCGGTTGGTCTCCCTCACACCGCCGGATGAAATAAGAGTAGTCGTGTGTCACAATCACAAGCAGTATTTCTCCTCGTTTATTAGCAATTTCCCCCAGCGCAGTCTCTCCCAACGCCCTCATGCGGGGACACCGGAGCTCGCACC
>QUSF01000256.1:37774-87651 GCA_003676055.1 Chloebia gouldiae
CGGCCCCTTCCCGCCCCTTCCCTCCCCGGGCTGGGCTCTGCCCTCACGGCCCCTTCCCGCCCCTTCCCGCCCGCGCGTTCCCGCCCAGGCACCGCCCGCCCTCACGCCCCAAAATGGCCGTCGGCCTCTGAGGGGTTCGGTGTGAAAGCAATGCCTTTTATGAAGTATTTCTGTTTGTGGGTCATCTACGTTGCAAAATGGGGGATATGTAAAGTTTCCTTAAGAAAGGATGTTTTCTGATGTTTGAACTTTGCATACTTTCAAGCCTAATCAACAAAAAGTGAGATTGAAGTTGTGAAACAGCAGCTGCCCTCATGCTCTAAGTGATTCCTCTGTATTAAAAAAACAAATGAATTGTTAAGGTCAGGGCTGGGCATGTTTCTCTGCTCTCAGACCTGGGGGAGTTGAACAAAGCTTGGGAAAAAGGATAAACCATTGATAGTGGGCACAGGGAATGCAGGATTTATGGACCACAAGGATGTCTGGCAGAACTCCCAAGATGAGAAAGAAATTCATAAAAACAACTCAGTAGCTGTGCTGAAATCAGCACGTGAGGAGGAACACTTCTCAGTCCTTCCCCAAGCTCATTCTTCCCAAACCATTTGTGGTTTTCCGGGTTATCATTTCTCTTTTTTTTTTCGATCCCTATTGCGTTTCTAACACTGTGGTATTCTCCTCTTTTACATCCACTTCTATCAGCCTTATAATACTTCTATCCCAGACCAACAAAATGTATCACTTTAGATCTATTTAATACTGCTGTGGAGTTTTTCTGTATAACACAAAACAAGAACCAAAAAACCAAAACCAAACACAAACAAACAGAACAAAACAAAACAAAAAAAAAACAACCCAGAGGAGTTTCAATCTGGACATGAGGTCAAAATACCTGGGACAGAACTTGAACTGTCCCCGTGCAAGGGGAACTAACCTTAAAAAAGAAATGGCCTCTTTGAAACGAGGTGCCCATTTGTACTGAGATGCTTTGAAAGTTCCTGTCTGAATTAAAAGTCCACTAATCAACATCAGTGGGGTTAACATGGGGGCAGGGATCGCCCCTCATCTTCCTTTTGCTGGAAAAAATTGCTGTTTTTATGGTTCCTGTCTCTCCGGGCAGGGTGACTTGCCTGTGGCAAGGCTCATAACCTGCAAGCCATTCACTTTGCCTGAATCCCATCATTATTGGGGATTTTCAGAACAGATTTACAAACCATCATTTCTGGTGTTTATGGGGTATGTCTAAACCGTCATTCCTGGTGTTTATGAGGTATTAATTAGCCACAATGAAATGCTGGCTAGGAATGAGTAGCTAATTCGCTCTCTGTGCTAGCCACTTTTGCTCCGTTATCGCATTTTCAGATGTTTTCCAAGCTCTCCAATGGTTCTTTCTAAGAGGTGTTTTATTTAAACCTCCAGATCTAAAGCCTGAAGCTGGGATTGATTTCCCATAATAGGCTCTGACAAGGGAAGAACTCTAAGAGCTCTTGCACAGACTGGTGTCAGGTGCTAAGTGGGAAGCAGACCCGTGACATGTCCATATGCCCACCACAGATCAAAAACTTCTAAAAATAAATCTGTTGCTGCTCATTGCTTATTTTACCCCAAAAAGTGCTCTGACGCTGTCCCATCATCGAGAGCAGGTGACTGTCATTATAACCAGAGCTCCTCTCCTGCAGCCCCATCTCCTGCTATTCTGTCCCCAGCAATGCACCCAACCCTTCACTAACAAAATCCCAGATGTTTTCTGGCATCCTAACAAAATCCCAGAAAACAGCTTCGGGCTGCAGGATTTGGGCTGGGAGAGGGGACGTCTTTCAGTGTCCCACAACATAGAACTGTTTGGGGGCTGCTGGAAACCCCGGCAGCTCCCTCTGCCCAGCCAGTGCTGACAGTCTCAGGTGGCTTTTCCCATCGCGCCTGTTCTCATTGTGTCCCTGCGCAGCGACACGGACACACCAAGCTCCAGGGGCAGCCCGGACCCCGAGCAGCACCCTGGAGGCAATTGTGGCTCCCTCACATCACCGCATTCCCACATTTCACTGCCGAGGGATCGCCGGCGTGGGCTCAGTCCAGCCCGGAGCCGGGTTCTGGGGGCAGCAGGTGGCAGCAGAGCCCTGCCAGGGCAGGGTGTGCTCTGGAAAGGAGCGTGTGCGAAGCGTTCTACCGGCACTGAAATCTCATTTATTCGCTCTTTTGACACGCCTTAGGTTCCGAAAAGCTGCACTGCCTGTGGCCTGGCTGCAGCCAGCCCTGGCTGCCTAAAGCTCACACCCAGACCCTCTCAGGTTGCTGCTTTACCAGGGCAGCCCCTCCTGCAAGGGGACGTCAGGCTCTTGCTTGCTGAACTTTGTCTGTTTTCATCAAATTTTCCACTACTCCCATAGTGCAAGTTGAAGAATTATTTAGGTTGGAAAATCTCTCTCAGACCACTGAGTCCAGTCATTCCCCCAGCACTGCTAAGGCCACCACTGCCCGGTGTCCCCAAATGTCCGCACGCCTTTCAAATCTCTCCAGGGATGGGAACTCCACCCCTGCCCTGGGCAGCTGTGCTAGGGCTGGGCAACTCTTTCCATGAAAAAAATCTCCCAAATATTCAGTCTAAACCTCCTGTTTCCTGTTGTCCTGTCACTTGTTCCCTGGGAGAAGACACCAATACTTCTTTGAAATTTACTTTCCCTGGATTATAGACAGCAAGACAACATGGGGAGAGCAGGCTCCAAGCAGTGGGCAGCAGCACCGTGAAATATGGCAGCAGATGGAGGGCGATGCCCAAACCAACACTGCAGTGGGGTGACAGCCAACACACAAAGGTCACAGCACAGCTGTGACAGCTCCAGGGCTGGCAGGCAGGGACAGGAAGGAAAACCCTGCAGGGCTGCTCAGCCTGGAGAAGAGAAGGCTCTGGGGAGACCTTAAGAGCTCTGTCCTGTAATTAAAGGGGCTCCAGGAGAGCTGGAGAGGGACTTTGGATGAGGGTCTGAAAGGAGGGGGCAAGGGGCAATGGCTTCCCACTGCCTGAGAAGATTGGAGACGAGGAGAAATTCCAATGACAAATCCACAATATTGTATATTTTATTTAAATTAACAAACCTACATGTTTTCCAGGTTGCTTAAAGCATTCTGTAAAAACTGAACTCAACCTAAACAAAAAAACCAAAAGGATATATGACCCAGGGACTATTTCCGAGACATGTGAGTTGGGCTGAGGAATGAAGAAATAAAAAACCCCCACACGCACGCACACGCGCCCCGTAAACAAATTGTTAGTGTTTGACACAAAATTTGGTTTGAAAGCTGCAGCTCCCCACTTGTGGGGAACCTTTACAAAACGCAATGCTATAGTCTAAGCTGGAAAAGGACCCACGGACACAGCTATGGGAACAACATAAATATCACGTAAGAACCCAAGGGAAAAGGGATGGTAAAGTTGCAAAGTCGAGTGTTCAGCTGGGAACGTTCCGGGGTTACAGGGATGTGCGTCGATTTAATTCACTCCTAATGGAGTAGCTACTACAAGTAGGAACACTGCTCGGACCTGCTTTGCCTCCAGGGGCAGGGGAAGCTGGGGATCCCGGGGAGGGCAAACACAACGAACGGAATTGCTTTAAGAAAATCCAGTAGGAGCTGCAATTAATACAGAGGGAGCAGGCCTTTGGCAGAGGGCTCTGTCCTGACTGGAGGAGCCCCATGTGATGGTGCCCAGCAATCAAACCCATGCAAGGTGATCTTGTGGTGCCACCCTCTCTTTTTTCATAGTATTGAACTTTAATAAATGAATGAGGGTAAATGAATAAATTCTGGGGTGGGAATTGTTACGGTACCTGGAATCGTGATGGTACCTGAGCTGACAGGAATGAGTTTCCCCTCTCTGCCTCCCCTAGAATGCTTCAGCAACACACAGCAGCAGCAGATTGTTATCTTGTAGGGCCAGGACTGGAGGGTGAGTTACAAGTCACCAGCAGTTAATACAGACGTTTACTCCTGCCTGCTCATGAGGCTCTCTGGACGCTCCAGGCCATGGAAGGTGTGCCCTGAGCAGCGCAGAACCTTCCCCACCGTTTGCTTCTCTGAACTGGGCCCAGCAGGGCTCAGCTCAAGCCTCCAGCCCAGATCAGTTCCCAGTCCCCTCTCTTTGCCCAAGGCCTCCCAGCACGGGGCTGAATGAGCCTGGCGCCCGCGTCTGCTCTGGGAAAGCAAAGATCCACATTAGTGCGTGACCAGCGGATCCTTTCAAGTCTGATAATCCCTGGAAGAATCCAGCTCTGCTCCAGCCTGGCAGCGCACAGAGCGAGACTGCCCAGCTCCCAGGGATGCACTGTAACAAAAGGGGAAGGGGAGGAAGCCACAAAAGCACGGCAAGCCAAAGGGACTGAGAACAGGGAGGAGCTGGCTGTGGGATCAGCCAGCTGGGAACTTGGGCCAGGAGTGCTCTGTTCTGCAGCTCAGCTCCGCATCCAGGCTGGCCCTTCCCTGTATCCAGCGAACAGCTGTAAAACCTGCTGAGAAAGCAGTTGCTGCTTCTACTAAAGCCTTACTAACAGCCTACTCCTCTCCCAGCTGTGCTTCATCCAACAACAGAGGGGTGACTGCAGGGCTGCCCCAAAGACTCAGACAAGGGTCAGTACAGCTACAGTGGTGGAATTAAATGCTTTAACAACAAGGCTCCCCGCCACAACCAGCACCTTGCGTAAGTTACACACAGGAGCAAACCCAAAGTACTGAGCACGTGCTCCTGCCTGAGCTCTCTGCTGCCAGCACCTTTATGCACCAGCACACCCAACAAAATCCAACCAGCCCCACGGCAGCTCTGCCCCGGCCCCACGTCCAGACCTGCGACTTTGCAACCTCAGTGCCCTTCCAGCAGGGTTTTACGTGCCCGAGTGTAACACAAAATACACAGCCCTCCCCCCAGGAATAACTACACCATAGTAAAGAGTTACAAATGTTCTGCTCGCTGTCCTGCTCTGTGAACGCACCAGGGACGGGGTGCTCGAGGAGCGGATGCGGCCGGAGGGGTCTCCAGCCAGAGGGACTCGTGTGTCCTCTGCTCCCCACCCCAGGCTGGTCCCTGCTGAGGCACCTCCGTGTCACTCCTGAGCCTCCTTCCGAGCCAGCTTGTACACCTCCGTGGGGCCGTCCACGTGGGTGATGGTGGTGGTGAGCTGCAGCTCCTCCCCGCTGTTCACCCCCAGGTCACCTGAGAAACAAAGGTGTTCCATCAGTGCGCTCTCACAATAAAATAGGGACTATTCCAAAGGGAAAGATCCGGTTTATTCCCTCCAGCTGCTCAGCTTCCTAAACCATGGACCAGTGACTTTCCTATAAATTATTTTATTTACCATTCTTTAAATAGAAGCACAAGAAACACATTGAGGGGCTGTAGCATGGCCAGAGAAGGGAATGGAGATGGGGAAGGGGCTGGAGTCCCAGGGTGGCTGAGGGAGCTGGGAAGGGGCTCAGCCTGGAGAAAAGGAGGCTCAGGCAGAACCATCTGGCTCTGCACAACTCCTGACAGGAGGGTCTGTTTTCTCCACTCCTCATCCCTCCATCTGAGCTACGCAGTTCCATCTGGGCAATGCTAAAAGGCACAAAACCACCCCGAAGGTTCCAGCCAGCCTTGGCTAAAAGTCAAACCTGCCTAACCCAGCTATTAATTCAAGTGCCTGCTTGGAAACTCAAACCATCATTTGCAAAACTTTTCAAGGCACTGAGTGGGCCAAAAAAAAAAGCACAGAAGGCACCCCCTACTTTGTGCCTCTTTGTCCCCATGAGCGCCCTCAGGTCATGTGGGGACATTTACCATTGGACTGGTCTTCGCCGTAGTTCTTGTGGGATGGCGCGTACAGGAACATGAGGGCAAACACGTAGAGATTCCACATCCCGTAGATGCCCGTGAAGAAGGCGCTGTTCACCTGGATTGTCATGTCCCCCCACTTCCAGTGGCCTTCTGTCACCTGTCCAGGAAGAAACAGACACGGCCAGGCCATCAGAAAGAGCAAATTCCGTAAGGACGCAGCCTTGGAGTAAATCAATGAGAACAGCATCAATTCAACAGGACAGAGGAAATGGAGTGTAAGAGGTTCAGTGAGGCAGAAGTCAGGCTGGGATTCTCCTCTTTGGACGCAGTCTGCAGGGAGAAGATGCTCCTGACAGAGTGATTCCCTCAGGACTTCTTCAGCTCTGATGTCTCATTTACTGTGACCGAACTGCTGCGACACCCCCGCCACAAGCGTGTGCTCAGCACAGATTGGCACACACAGGGCACTACCTGGGGACACCACTGACATCCCAAAACATCCACCACCTAAAAATAGACCATTTATAGCAGGAAAACCAGCGTGAATAATGGGGGAATTGATGTGCTGAGGACGGCTGCCTGAGGAGGGGCCACGCTGACAGCACCAACCTGCCACACGCTGAGGGCTGTCAACATCCATGAAAATATCATCAATATTAATATTCCTTGAAGATACACAGACTGCTCAGGCTGTAATGTTGCTTTCTGTTAAAGAACAACATAAAGGCCAAGAAGAAAACTACAGTAGCTTAAAAAGACAGCCAAGGAGATGCTCTGAGGGCTGGAAACCCTCTGCCATAGAGCCAGGCTGGGAGAGCTGGAGGTGCTCACCTGGAGAAGCAAAAGATCCAAGGAGACCTCAGAGCTCTCCCAGGGCCTAAAGGGGCTCCAGGAGAGCTGGAGAGGGACTGGGGACAAGGCAAGGATGGATGGGATATTTGGCACATTTGGTGAGGGTGGGCAGGCCTTGGCAGAGGTGCCCAGAGCAGCTGTGGCTGCCCCTGGATCCCTGGCAGTGCCCAGGCCAGGCTGGGCACTGGGACTTGGAGCAGCCTGGGATAGTGGGAGGTGTCCCTGCCCATGAGCTGAGCTTTAAGGTCCCTTCCAGCCCAAGCCAGTCTGTGACTCCATGATTCCAGCAGGGATAAAAGCACGTTGGTACAGGGGTGACATCGGAGCTCAGGACAAACAGGTACAGCTACTGCTGGGCACGGCAGGGCTGCAGGCAGCCCAGGGAAGGTTGGATGCTGTCACGTCTCCGTGGGCACACAAAGCCAGCCGAGTGTTTCAGTGTGAACAGAACATTTTCCTCTCGCTGAGTTCTCAGAAATGACTAAAGCCTGTTGGCCGATTTCCGCACGGCGCGGCCCCAACGCTCCCTGGGAGCCAGGGGCCTTTGTGCCAGCTCCAGCCTCAGCAACTGCATGGCAGAGCTTCAAATAAACCAAAACAACTTCTTCAAAAGCAGCTGGTTATCAAACGTGCTCAGAACAGGCCAGGCCGGTCTGACCAGCGATAAGCAGCGTCGGGAAGCGGCGGCTGGGGAGCCCAGAGCCACCCCTCACCTGGCTCACGATGAAGAAGATGACGGTCATGGCTGCACAGGCCAGGGTGATGAGCATCAGGAACTTGAACCTAAAAATCAGCCCCTGTTTAGAGAGAAATGTCACTGGTCACATTAACAGAATCCACAAAACCCATTTTTGGTTTTAGGATAGACAAGACACGAGGATAAAAAATAAAAAATAAAACAAGGGTCCAACCCACGAAACCCCAAAGCAAAACAACCTCCACCCACTCCTGTGCCGTGCCCAGCACAGCCCATATCCTCTGCTCCCCACACGTCTGCGCTCCTGCCGGAAGCTGCGCGCGGGGTGGGCACGTCTGGACAGCGCTGCCTTTCCATGACATCTGCCCTGTGACTGATGGAGCAGCAGCTATTGAAGTGGAAGAGGTGGCAGGGCGGGCTGCAGGGGGCACGGCCCGACAGCTCACGGCTCTTGTCAAACAAACACGTGGCGGGGTCGGTGCCCCAGCGTGGCCTCGGGGTCTCACCACACTCATCCTCACCCCCAGCCCGGCTGCAGCGATTCCAACTGCAACGCCCGGCTGGCTAGCACAGAACGGGGATCAGAGACAAACTCCTTGGCTGGCAATCCCACTGCCCACCGCCCCTGCTTTCACTGGTTCTGCATTTTTACTTACAAATTCTTTTGGTTTTGGGTGAGTGCGTGGGTTTTTTTAACCTGGTTCTGGAATTTAGGTGGAAATGTCAGAGTCTGCGTAATTACCCTGCCACACCACGACAACAAAGGACTATTAATTTAACTCTTCCACACCAGATCTGTGCTCCTGAGATGTCTGGGTGTGGGGTGTGACAGCAGCAGCTCTGCACCACAAACTGAACCCCTGTGCCTCCTGCTAGAGGGAAGAACACTCAGTATCTGCTTCAAATTCCTTCAAGTCCAATTTTCTAATTATTTATGTGCATTCCTGATAGGGGGTAACGCCTTGTTTAAAGAAGAAGGGACCATAATTTAACAGAATGACTTTGGGGATAAATATTTGTACCCATGTAGAAGCAGGTTAAGCACTGAGAGTGAGCTCCTCGGGTTTGGCAGCAGGCAAGTCAGGCAGGACAGAAGAACATACAAAATCATGGGCTAAAAATGGGAATAATGGGGGGAATGTGTTGTGCTTTGACCCTCCAGCAACTTTGTAAGGAAACGATGACCCCAAAAATCCAAATTTATACCGTGAAAAACCAGATGGTCTTAGCAAGACCTCCCACTAAACACAAAAATTAGTATTAGAGGAGGAGAAATGGAAGTATGAGGGGATTATGGACAAAGGGGGTCTCAGAACAGACTCTGAGGCCCAAAATGTCTTTTAAAAACAAGGAAACTGTGCCCCAAGGAGGATTCTTACCTCATAGTGAAGGCGGCGAGCCTTGCTCATGGCAGGGAGGCTCGACTGCTTCCCACTGATGTTTCTGAACACTTGGAAGACCATAAAACACAGGAAGAGAAAATAGAGGCACAGGCAGATCCCTGCAACTATAATAAAGGCCATCTGTGCAGAGGAGTTAAGGGACCATGCTACAAACTAACAGGAAATCCTAGAAAATATTATCCAGGTGATTTCCATATTCAGTTCCCCCGTGATCTCCTGCAGTGCCTGAGCCAGCCCCTGCCCCCAAAAGCAGGGAGTTTGCCCACACCTCCCAGAGACCTGGCAGGAGGGGTCACCTGCCTCTCCCACAAACCAGGAGAAGGATACAGCCAGCTCTGTGCCCACCTCGGTGGTCCAGATGCTGTAGAATGGGTTCTTGAGCTGCACTCCCCTGCAGAGAGAAAACACTGACTGTCAGAGGGCTCAGAGGGCCCCTTGACCACTCTGCAGCCTGGGAATCACAGAATCAGGGAATATCCTGAGCTGGAAGGACCCACAGGAATCACTGATCCAGCTCCTGCCCTGCACAGACACTCCAACAATCCCACCCTGTGGCTGAGAGGATTGTCCCAATCTTCCTGGAGCTCCAGCAGCCTTGGGGCCATGCCCATTCCCCGGGGATCTGTTCAGTGCCCAGCACCCTCTGGGAGAAGAACTTTCCCCCAAGGTTCTGCAGGGGAAAAGCCAGCTGTGCTGCTTTCCCATGTGGGTCAGGAGAAGGTGAGGTGGGAAGTGTTTCCACAGCCAGCACACTTGGCAGCATCCACAGGAGCCTCTCGTGGCTCTGGGAGATGGGGCTGTGCACCCAGCCGTGGGGCTGAACTGGTCCCTGCTGCAGGAGGTGGCCAGGAACCTCTGCTCTGGGATGGCCTGGGCAGTGCAGCTGCACCCACCTCTCACACATGTCGAAGACGAAGAGGCAGAAGGAGCCCACAGCGATGGGTCCAACCTGCTTCCAGTAGCCTGAGAGCCGATTCCGCTCGTTCTGATCCTGCTCACCAGGTGGGGAGGAGGAGAAAAAGGAAAAGCAAGTTAGCCTGAAATCCCCTCAGCTGCTGCAAGTCCCCCCAGCGTCATTTCCAACCATCAGCTGCCAGGTTTTCCTGGAAGCGGGGTTGGAAACCACTTTCCCGTGGGTGTGGCACCCACCATCATGTGCTCCCCGCAGAAGATGATCCAAAACGAGAGCAGCATGGCATAGAAGATGCCCTGTCGAATGTCTCCAAAGAGCAGCATCCAAGTCCAGTCAAATCCAATGGAAAACCACTCCACGGGGATGTTAATGAACGTCATGGAAATTCCCAGAGCAAAGATGACCCTGGAGAGGCACAAACACCATCTCTGCACATCCCCGTGTGTGAGGGAAGGACAGAGCCCCAAAAGCCAAAGCTGTGCATGGAGAGCAACAGAAGGAAATCCAGCACTTTTTGGGAAGTGTCACCTCCTGCCACCAAACTCCCTAGGACTGAGCTCCTCAGAGCAGCTCCTTTTTCTCCAGGGGTTCAACAGTAAAGAAGAGAGAAGCTGTGGAGGTCTCCAGCTCCCAGTGTGCCTGGGTGGAGGGAGGGGATGGAGAAGAGACAATTCCTGTCTCCCAGCCATGGGCTCTGCCTGGGAGCAATGACCACCTGAGTGGGTCCCCCGGGCCACCACGGGCCCCTACTCACTTCTCCAGCAGGACGGGGGCGCGCGTCATCAGCGTGATCCTCCTCCAGTACCACACCATGATGATCAGAATGCTGGGCGTCAGGAAGGTCTTCATGGCAAACCACACCTTGGTGAAGCCTCCGTTTTGATGGATGCCCTGAGGAAAACCAGGGTACAGGGTTTGATATCATCAGCCTGTGCTTCTCCTCATGGAGTGTCAGGAGAGGCACACACATGGAAGAGCAATCCAATGATGGTTTGACAGAGAATGGGTGCCCACGGAGCCCCCAGGCCACCTGGGCAGGTTCCAGAAGGTCTGAGAAAAAATGCCAGCAGACACAGCTTCCATGGCGAGGGAAAGAGGGAATTCTGACACAGCATGGAAAAAGCTGGCAGAATTACTCCCAGACAAGTAACAAGATCCTCATGAAGCCAAGTCACCCCTGGTGGGAAGAACATTGGCTCATTAACGTGTCTCTCCAGCCACGCGTCCTCCCGCCGCTGTCTGCAGCCACCACAGCCGTGGTGGGAGGGCTCCAGCTGGGAAAAGCATCCCTGCTCACCCAGCCTCGAGGGTGGGCAGAGCAAGGATCCCTACAGCCTTCCCACACATGGCCACAGCCAACTCCAGGACAGACCAGGCCCCCTCTGAACCCTCCTGTGCCTCCTTAGCTCCTGCCCTTAAGAAGGACTGCGTGGTGGGAAGCAGAGGACACAGGGAGCTCGGAGCCTTGGGAAGAGGCCAGCTCTGGAGGCCTAGAGAGGGCTCCTGAGAAGAGCAGGCATTCCCAGGGAGGAGGCCAGTGCCCTGGAGGCAGAGGAGCTGGGCAGGAGCTCGGGCAGGCCGGCACAGATGGCGGCTGGCAGAGGAGGGACAGGACGCTCACCACGAGGCGGATGTCCTTGATCTCGCCGATGCCCACGTTGATGCCCTTCCTGTCGCTGACGGGCAGGCGGATGTTGATGAGGTAGTACTTGTGTGCCACGCTGCCGATCTCCATGAAGGGCAGGAAGTCGCAGTCGTAGTGACGGCCCTCGGACTCCACGGTCTGCAAAGGGCAGGGCAGAAGCGCGGCCCTCAGCCCCGGGACCAGCGCACCCAGAGCCCTCCAGCTGGGAGCACCGGGAGCACCCAGAGCCTGCGCGCGAGACAGCGGCTGAGGGACGCCTCTCCACGGCTTTGATTGTTTAGGATCGCTGAGTAGAAAAGGTTTGACCTCAAACACCTTCACATTTGAGGCTTTAATGGGAGCCTTCCAAGACGAACCCTCTACAGCCACCTAACAGGAGGTGGGAGCCAGGTGGGGACTGGCCTTGTCTCCCAGATAAAAAGTGACAGAAAAAAGAAAACAGTCTCAGGTCACGCCCGGAGAGGTTTAGCTTGGATATTGGGGAAAATTTTTTCATGGAAAGGGTGATTCTGTGGTTCTGTGATTGGAAGAGGACAATTCCCACTCACCCCCACCACCAGTGTCATTCAGATTCCTTACTTTTGGAGAGCCAAAGGTGCACTTCAGCTTCCTGATCTCTATGGCATGTGCTATTTCCTCCCAGTCATCAAACATGTCATCACGATAGGCCAGCGACACATCCAGGGTGATCTCTGCATTTTCCTCTGCAACAGCAAGGAGACAGGAGGCTCAGAAGGTTCCCAGAGTAATTAAAAAACACAACACAAAAGTTCCTTTATGAAAAGAATTAACAAACTGAAGTTGAGCTATGCTGGCCTAGCTGGAAAAAAACTCAGAACTAGCCACACACAACAGCATTGATGTTTTCTCCACATCTTATTTAGCTTCAGTTGTTCCACAGAAGGGTTTTGGAGCTCTCCTTTCCTCACCTACAGAACATTTTAGAGCCCTCCCCTGCTCCTCCACACCTGCCCTGACTTGTTCCTGCCTCTGCAGATGGCCCAGCTGGCACGCCAGTGACACACATGGAGCTCGTGGCCTGGCAAGGTCACACATCCCGTGGGACCAGCAGCTCGTCCCCTCCTGGCTGTGTGCACAGTGACAGACTGGGATACAGCTGCTGGGAAAGGTGCTCCTGGCAGGACACTGCCAGGAGGGAGTGAGGGAATGAGGCTGGATCAGGCTCACTGAGGAGCTATAACTGAGCAACTTCATGCACTGGAGCTGCAGCTGAGGCTGCCAAGGAGCACGAACACGTTTGAAAACCTCAGGCAAGTCTGTACCAGCTCTACCAGCTGGAAAATCCTCCTGTTTACCAGGCACAGATCCCAGGGAAGGCACTGAACGAGGAACACGCTCCAAAATGAGCACATGCATGTTACAGCCCAGCCTCCATTTGCAGGGTACCAAACCCTTAACAGCCACAGCTGCTGGAAAAGCTCCAGAACCATCCACTGTGGAGAAGTGTGGGGAGATGGCTCCAGAACCATCCACTGTGGAGAAGTGTGGGGAGATGGCTCCAGAACCATGCACTGTGGAGAAGCACTGGGAGATGGCTCCAGAACCATCCACTGTGGAGAAGCACTGGGAGGTGGCTCCAGAACCATCCACTGTGGAGAAGCACTGGGAGATGGCTCCAAAACCATCCACTCTGGAGAAGCACTGGGAGATGGCTCCAGAACCATCCACTCTGGAGAAGCACTGGGAGGTGGCTCCAGAACCCATCTTTTCAGCTATATTTTTGTTGGGAATACATGGTGGCACACTCATCCCACCGGATGGGAAGGGGCCTGGATGGGATCTGTGGTTGGCAGTTCTATTTTTACACCCTTCGGAGGTGGCCGGGTTGTGCATCTGATGTGGACACTGCAGGATTTTTCTGAGCATTTCCTGGTGCACGTGATCTGTACCCTCGAGATCCAGATGCAGTCCCTTTCCAGAGCTGCCAGGAGTTGGGTTTCCATGAAACACGAATTTGCCATCTCAGATCCGCTGTTTAGGAGACCAGCAAAACAGATAAATGGGAACATAAGGTTGAACTTGGCCCGGCTAAAAAGAACCATGAACTCCATTTCAGAAGCCATAAAACCAACTGGAATGCTTGGGATTAAATCCAAGAAAAACAGCTTTCAGTATTTCATTTTTGCAGTCCAAATGCTGCTGCTGCCATGGAGTATGAAAACCAGAAGGCAGAAGATGAACTGCTGCGTGCCTTTCCAGGCCAATGGATTAGAGGCTCCCTCTGGAATTCCATCAGTCTCTCTGCTGGGGTGACACCTCCCCTTGGAAATGAGTTCTGTGCAAAGACCCTTCAGGGCTGTCAACATAAAATACAGATATATCCATATATCCATATATTTCAGCACAGCAGACTGATGGCAGAGCTGTGTTAGTGGTTGGACTCCATCTTAAAGGTCTTTTCCAACCAAACTGATTCCATGATAACCCTATGCCAGCCTTCAATCTGCAACTCCCATTGTCCCTGAGGAACAAATGAGGACACTGACAGAGAACCAAATCTTAAAAAGATTCGTGCCTTATTCCCATTAATCAGATGTTGAACAGACAATTTTCTGGGGAGGGGAGGGTGCCCTTTTCCTGCACAACATTAAACTGAGGGGGAGCAGAATCAGATTTATCAGGGATAAATCTTTCCCTGTGAGGGCAGGCAGGCCCTGGCACTGGTGCCCAGAGCAGCTGTGGCTGCCCCTGGATCCCTGGCAGTGCCCAAGGCCAGGTTGGACACTGGGGCTGGAGCAGCCTGGGACAGTGGGAGGTGTCCCTGCCATGGCAGGGGCGGCACTGGGTGGGCTTTGAGGTCCTTCCAACCCAAATGAGGACAAGACATGCTCCTGGAGGTTTCCCAGCCCTGAGCTCTGTGACCCCCCCACACTGAGGGACTCCTTGCTCATGCTCCAAGCACCACCAGTGTCATTTTTCCCACTGGCATTTTATTGCCCAGGAGCTTTTCCATGAATCACTTTATAGGACAATACTTGCCTGGGATATCTTCACTTACATTACAATGGCCTAAAAATAGTGGAGTTGTTTCTGTGCCAGCTGCACACTAACACAGCTGGCTGGGGAGAAGCCTATGGCAGGCAAACAGAAATGCTGGAGTTATTTCCATTACACTTCCATGCTTCACTAGCTCCCTAAAATTACAAAACCTACCAAAAAGCCCAAGGCTGGATGAATTAGAAAAGGAGGCTGCAGCACTCTGCCCTCTCACTGTACACAGTTGCTTTCCAGCTGCAAGGAAACTCCATCTCTTTCCTCTGGACCCCTCCTTTCCCAGTTCTGGGAAGGGCTTTTAATAATTGAGCGCAAATGCATCAAAAAAGGAAAGGGACAGCACAGAAATAGCCTCTTCCTCCGAGGAACAGCCCGAGTCTCTCCCAGCTTTCTGGGAAGGATAAACTCAGCTTCTGAACATCTGCATTACAAAAAATCTGTGTTTCAAAACCACTGCAAGTCCAGAGGGAGTTCCCGAGGTGAAGGTGATCAGGGCTGGTTGCTCCTCTGAAAGGTGAGACCCCACTGGGCATTCCAGGAGGCTCAGCCCCTGCCAGGCTCTCTCAGGGCACCTTACCAGGGCTGCCCTTCCCCTCTGTCCCACAACAACTCTTTCTGGCTGGATGGGGAGAGCTGACACAGGTCCTGGATGGGGAGAGCTGACACAGGACTGACTCCAGCTCTCTGTGGATGAGGAGTCAGCCATGAGTCACCAACATTTCCCAACAGGCAGAGCCTAGCTTGCCCCTGCCCCAGGAGGGTTTTGGCACCCAGCACCCTTAAAAAACGGAATGCAGGTTTACTCTGTGCCTTGGCCTTGCTTAGGAATTGCAGGGGAAGAGGACAAGCAAGGGTATTGGAGGAAAAAAGCAGGAGAGAGTTTGAGGTGGCTCAGAAACCTCCCTGGTGAAGGCCAAGGGGAACTGGCAGAGCCCAGGACCCTGCACAGCACCTTCAGACCCTGCAGTGGAGCTACAGGAGAGCAGGATGTGCCCCAGGCAGCAGCTTCTTCAGGAGGATAAATCTTGTGTAGTTCCCAGCAGTGCTGCTTTCCTGGATGATCTGAGGCAGCTCCAAGATGGTTTCCAGGACAGTGACCAGAGGCTTCAGCAGCTGTGGTGCCTTCCAGGAGTTGCCCTGGTTTGGCACCAGCCCCTGCTGGCATTGGCCATAGCAGGAGGAGGCCTGGAGGGCTCAGAGCCCCAGAGAGAAGAAACCTGAATTGTTGCTTTAAAAGAAGAACTGAGGTTATTTCACATCCTTATCACTGTCCCTTTCGAGGAGCTGATCCAAATCACCTGATCAATAAGGTCCTTTGATTTAACAGCAGGGGACAGACATGCAATTGCAATTAATTCAGCTTAACAAGTCTGCTGTTTATTTCTTCAAGAGCTGTTATAACACAATTTAGCAAGCAAGAAATGTGTTACTAGATCCTGAGATTCTGCACTTAATTTACACCTGCCTTCAGCTTGGTACAAAGTGTTGGACAATCCCCAAACCTCCTTTTTGTTATCCAGGGGTGGCCCTAGATGAGCTGCTCTGCTTTGAGATCTCAAAAAAACCTCCCACCTTTGCAGGACTCAGTCACTGAAGGGCACAGAGCCGAAGCAAAGGCTCTGCTCTTTGCAGCCAGAAATGCTGCCAGAGGCTGGGTTAGCATTCCAGCAGCCTGCTCCAAGGGCTCGGCCAGCTCCTCACTCCAGCACGGTGGTTCAGCTTGAAAATCCTTGGGATAAAGAGCTGTTTCCCTAATGCAATCATCTGTCCAAGTGGAAGGAGGTGAGGCCTTAATAAAGGCACAAAGCTGCTCTCTCTGTATTTCAGAGATAATTATAGGGATAAGAACATAGGTGAAAGCTTTCTACAATCTCATTTCTAACTTATCTTAATGATAATGCATTAAATCATCCCTGCTCCATCTCTGCAAGTGCTGAAGGTAAAACAGGGCTTGGAGCAGCCTGGGATAGTGGAAGGTGTCCCTGCCCATGGCAGGGGGTGGAAAGGGAACTCTGAGAACCTTCCCAACCCAAAACAGTCTGGGATTTTAGGACAAATAGCTGGAGGAACAGTTCCACACTGAGCAGGAGGGGGCCAAGGACACAAAGATGGCTAAAGAAGCTCCTAACCCCAACTAATTCCCTGAACTGGATCCCTGAGCATGGAGCCAGCCCCACAGCCAGGCTGGAGCCAGGGCAGGAGCTGCACACACCCAGCTCAACCAGTCTGGAAAGCAAATTGTTTATTCACTGTAGCTTACAGTGAGAGAGGGATTTTCCCCAAACACTTTAAAACATGCAAACACATGGACAACTTCCCTTCCAGAGAGGGCCAGGGCAGTCCTTCCCTTGCTGCTCTCAACATAATTTTGCAGTTTTAGTGCAGGATTATTTCTGTGTTTGAGGGGAAGTTGTGTGTGGGGTGGGGAGGGTGTTATATATTTATTTAGTATTTATATAATAGCTTCAGAGAGAAGGGAAATTAAAGTTAGATATTGGGAAGGAATTCCAGGCTGGGAGGGTGGGAAGGCCCTGGCACAGGGTGCCCAGAGAAGCTGAGGCTGCCCCTGGAT
Source organism: Chloebia gouldiae (assembly GCA_003676055.1). Lineage (NCBI taxonomy): Eukaryota > Metazoa > Chordata > Aves > Passeriformes > Passeridae > Chloebia > Chloebia gouldiae. The sequence goes on from QUSF01000256.1 coordinate 54,669, forward strand.
CCCTGGCAGTGCCCAAGGCCAGGTTGGAGCAGCCTGGGACAGTGGAAGGTGTCCCTGGCATGGCCAGGACTGGATGGGCTTTGAGGTCCCTCCCAACCCAAACCACTGCAGGATCACCACCTCCCAGATTGAGGATTCACTGTGGCACCAACACCACTCATGGCACGAGGTAAAACCCCTTCAGGGGAGGCACACCGGGAAGGAAATGAGAGCCAGGCAGCAGCTCCCTCTGCCAGTCACTCACTGAGGTCGTTGTCCATCTTGAAGGCGATGTCCAGCTGCATGATGAAGAGCATGAACTGGAACCAGGGGCTCATCTCCTTGCTGGGCAGCGGGATGTGCACGGCGAACACGATGTCGTTGGCCTCGATCTGCCGGCTCACGGCCTCGTCAAAGTCCTTCAGCTTCTTGCAGTGGTTGGGTCCCCAGGGCATCAGCCACTTGGTTTTGTGGTGGCTCTTCCTCACGTCAATGCACTTCACTGACATGTAGGGAACAGCTGTCGTGGGGCTGGGAGCTGGCAATGCAAGAGAACCACACTTGTAGCATCTGCAGACATCTGATACAGCGGTTTCCCCACCAAAACTCGCAGCTCCCCGCTCCACTCTTTGAAGGCAATTTAAAACAAATGCACCCAGTGCTGCTCCTTCACAGCTCTTTGATCTCACAGTCAAGTAATTAAGTTTATTACATCCACAGATGTATTACTGACTTTGTAGTGGGATCAAATTAGGATTAATTGAAGAGCTGGGATCTGCTGGTTCAGTCTCAGATACCTCGGTCACACAAAATCAGCCTGATTTACTGAAATCTTTTCCTTTCCCTGTGCTCAATCAAGCAAATCCACACAGAAAGCATGTGCCCAGAGAAACCTGGATGGATGAACTAATCCCAAACCTCGTGGTCCTGCGGGGCAAGATTTACCATGGGGATCTGCACCATGCAAGGCCACACATCTCCTCGGGCAGGAAGATTTTCCTCCAGGGCAGTGAGTGGCATGGGAAGTGAGACTCTGCAGAAGGTAATTTTCATGTTGTCACCATCCTCATTCTGATCATCCAGAACTTCCCTTACAGATCACAGACCCCCCAAAAACTCCACCCTACAAACTCCCAATATTCCAAGGAGGAAAACAACCCCAGAGTGAGCTTCACCCTCCCAGCCAGAGCTTCTGGCTGCCCCCAGCCCCACACTGCTACACCCAGATGATTCAGCGCTGGCTCCTTTGTAATTTGGGCACAGCAGGATCATCCCAGCAGGTCTGGAGCCGTTTGGGATGGCAGCCAGGAGCCCTGTGGAGCACCTTGCCCAGCGTGCCACCTCGTCACAGGGTGGCATCCACACGGCTTCCCACGGGCAGGGAGCGGTGACTCAACGCCAGGCAGGAGGAAGTTACTCAAAAGCCAAATGTTTATGAAATGCATTTTTTCCATTTTTTCACAGCACTGAGTTTCTTCCAGCTCCAAAGGCACAGGGATGCCAGGGTAAGGGTAGGCTCCAGGGGACTGGCATGAGCAGGTGGGTTAATGGCTGGACTCGCTGACCTTAGAGGGCTTTTCCCACTGAAAGGAGTCAGGAGAGCTCCCAGATTGATCCCAGCCCTCTGGGGTGCATTGTGGCACTGCTGCATCCCAAACCCTGCTGCACACAGGAATCACACAACACTCAGACATTAAAGCAATCCCAAAACTCAACAAGTTCTTGATATCAGAATCGGGACATATCCCGAGTTGGAAGGGACTCACAAGGATTATTGATCCAACCCCTGGCTCTGCACAGACACCCCAAAATCCCACCCTGGGCATCCCTGGCAGGGCTGTCCAAACCCTCCTGGAGCTCCGGCAGCCTCAGGGCCGTGCCAATTCCCTGAGGATCTAGGCAGTGCCTGCACCCGCTGGGGAAGAACCTTGCCCAATATCCACCCTAAATACTGCATCAAGAAACACCAAAATAGAATGAAATAAAGCATTTGACAAACAAACACAAATGAAGCTGCAAGTCCAGGTTACAGGACACTCCTGACATGCCCACAGCGCATAAAACATTGCAATAAATGTTGATTCCTCCACCATGCCTCGATGCAGAGCCCAGTAACCACAGCTAAAACTACAGCTGGAAGGGAATATCAGGAATATTGCTGTGAAGTAAGCCAGGCATTTCAGCCGAGCTCTCTAAGCTCTTTAACTCTGACACATTCTGGGTGATTTCGAAGGCATTTCTGAATTAAGAGACAGCATTCCCTCTACAGAGAAGTCGAACGTTTCTTGCTTTGATGCAACTCATTATAGCCATAAATACATGTTTTCATCACTGCCTGATTATGATTTTAAACACTTGGCACGCTCCCTGCAGCCTCCCCTCTGCCAAAGTTACAGCTTTGAGGAGCATGAGACAATTACTATACATATTCCTCGTCGGGAATCGCGCACCAAACAAACGTCGGCACTTGGCTTCCATTACTGATTTGGCTCCTGGCCCATAAAATCCAAGTGAGCGTTGAACCAAGTGGAAAAAAAACCTTTGTGGAGCTGCAGCCAACTCAGCCAAGAGCATTACAAAGTGCTATGCAAAACAAAGCTCGCACCCAGGGATTTGGGCTGTGCTGCGGTGCCAAGGGCTGCCCCAGCCCCTCTGCCCCCAGCCCGGGGGGTGCAGCAGCCCCACGGATCCCAGGACCTCTGTCAGCCTGTAAATAATTGAATAATGGAATAATTGAACAGCTCTGTGTGCACAGCACATCAGCCTTGTGCTGCTCGCTGCCATGAGAGCTGCAGGAATGCAGGTACCACTTGGAGTAAGAGGGGAGCAGAGCCTCCAGAGGGAGGTTTGGCAGGGGCCAGGGGAGTGCAGCTCTCTGGGAGCCAGCTCAGCCAGGAGCCCCCAGGAGGGAGTCCTGGCAGCAGCCATGGGGCAGAGACCCCTTGTGCCAGGGGCTGGACACCAGCAGTGCCAAGTGCCAAAAGCCACGGGCAGGAGGTGCTGGAGCTGCCAGCACTGCCACAGGATCACAGATTGAAAGAGACCTTAAAGTTTGTCTCATTCCAGACTCCTGCCATGGCAGGGACACCTCCCACTGTCCCAGACTGCTCCAAAGTCCGATGTCAGCCTGGCCTTGGGCACTGCCAGGGATCCAGGGGCAGCCACAGCTGCTCTGGGCCTCCTTCACAGGAACAATTTCTTCCCAATATCTATTTATCTAAATTTCCCCTAAATTTCTGCCTCTGCATCTCCTCCAGCTGGCCCCTAAAGTGCCCAGCTCACTGCAGAAATCCCAAACATATCCCAAATTACAGAGGCAGAGCAGATCCTGCTGCTCCCTGTGATGGTTTTAGGCAGCAAATACTTGGAAAGCTGGACACCTTCACCAGGGTGGCCACCACTGCCCAGGGAGGGCTTCCCATGGACTGCCAGGGGACTGAAACAACTCCTGCACAGAATTTCATCCTTTCCATTCAGCCAGGAGGTCAAGGCAGGGTGCTCAGGGCCTGGTCCCACCAGGACAGCAGAAAACAAGGTCCAAGGGGCTTCCCTCAGGAGCTGGTCCTCAAAGACATAAAACCCACACTGCTTCTCCGGTTTTAGACTTAAATCTTTAGGGGTAAAAAAAACCTGAGACAAGTGAGCTCAATTTTTTAGCATTTTTGGAGGGGGATATTACATACACCTAGGTTTAGGCAAGAGCCACCATCACTCAGTATTTTAATTTCAATAATTTAAGCAGATCTTCAAAAAAGCTCCTGTGATGAAGCCTCAAACACCTCCTTCCTCCTGCCCTCAAGTTCCAGGATTTCCACCTCCTCACCTTGGGGTGCACATCCTGCACCTTCTCATCCCAGCACCTCCAGCATCAACCACCGACCCTTGCTCCAGCACCATAAACAAGCCTTTGGAAACTCTCAATTGCATTGTGTCCACACTGATTAAAGGCTGAATCCCCCTGACCTCGGGGGGATTTAACTTCTCCCGGCACCGGGAGCATTCTGCTTTTCTACTCAATTACCCCCTTCGGAGGCAGCCAGCACTTCCCAGCGAGCACACACAAAGGGCTTCTGCTTCATTACCCTAAGCGACTGCAGGGCAGGAATAAACAAGCTAATTTATCATGGGCAGACCCAGCTTTTCCAACTGGAACAGCCAGAACCTGGATAACACCATCTATGCACACAGCATTATAAATATGTATTTATTGCAGCATGATTTTTTTCTGCCTCCCTCTTTCCTGACCTCGATGGCACCAGTTTTATAAATCTGAGTGACACAGAGACTTTTAATTACTATTTCTTTGATAGTTCTTATTTCACAAAGCTTTCTGGAACATTGCAACAGCTTTTATATGCAGAATAATTGATATTTAAATAACCTCACTGCCTACTGGAAGCCCACTCCCCTTGAGAAAGGTTTTTCTTTCTTATATATGACTTCAAACTTTATCCAGACAAAAATCCTCTAAAGCCCCAGGGCACCAATTCCATCCTGATTTACAGTGGGAGTTTCCAGATATCCTGTTGCAGCTGAACATCCATAATTCTGTTGTTTCAGAGACATTTTTTCAGTACTACAGGTTTCTCTTTTTTTTTGTTTTCCCAAGCATAAAAATGAACCTGTCCAAACCATCAAACCCAAGTTTGCTTGATCAGAACAGAAACTTTGTGACTGCCCCTGGATCCCTGGAAAAGGAACAGGCTTGGAGCAGCCTGGGACAGTGGAAGTGTCCCTGCCATGGCAGGGGTGGGATAAAATGGGATTTAAGGTCCATCCAACCCAAACCATCCTGGGATTTTTGACTCTACAATCCAGTCACATATTGCCAGGTACTCTCACGTCCCAGGGGCTGTGTTTTATCTCAAGGTTTGTTCTCCAGTGCTACTTTTGCAGCTTTGCTACCAGCAAAGCCTCTTCAGAGCAGCACAGAGCGAAGGTTTTTCCCAATAAATCAGTTTCCAAGGAGCTGCAGGAGCAGCCATGCCCACAGCCCTTGGAATTGAGGGAGCAGGAGATTCCCAACTCCCTGATAAGCAGCCAAAGGGCTCCTGGGGAACAGAGATAGGGAATTATTCCCTCAGCCCCAGGCAAGTCACAAAGCAGGGAAATCTTATGAGGCACAAGTTGCTGGGAGAACTGAATGAATGATCTCCATAATTCACATCCATATTCAACAGCAGCAACGAATACAAATGAGGTGAGCAGGAGTAGAGCTCCCTAAATGCAGAAATTGATATTCAAACATATTTAAAAGAAGAAAGAGATAAAAAAAAAACCAAAAAAAAACAAAAAAAGAGGTAAGACTGATTTACTAATTGCCACAGAGAGCCTGATCTTCTTCCAAGTCAGTTTTCCAGTGGAATGAGATGCATTTCCTGCAACCCCCAGCCAAGGTATGAAATCCTGCAGGTCCCAAGGAGCAGGAAGAGCTGTTGTTATCCAGCAGCTTTTCTCCTGAGCCTGACACTCCCCAAGATAAGATACCTAGGAAACTGCCGTGCTCAGATATGTGAGGAATTTCATCTCCATGTGAATGGGCTGGTCCAGGCCCTTCCCCACTGGACACCTCCAGCCTTCAAAGGCTTTCCCAGGCTAACAGGGACTTCAAAGGCCACAAATGTTATTTACCAAGGAAAAGGCTTCCTGTGTAGAGGTTTTCCTCTCAAAGGGCAGAGAGGCTGCAGGAGCAGTGGCTCGGGTCACATTTAAATCACCACAGGGGGAGCAGCAGGAGGACTGACCTGGTCACCTGAGCTCTCCCAGGTTTGGGTTTGGAAGCGATGCAGCTGTGAAAAGAGAACCCAGCACCTCTGAGGATTCCCAGCTCCTCAGGCCCAGCGCTGCCATTCCTGCCTGGGAACTCTCCACTTCTGGCACTTTTGCCCATTCAGCTACAGTTACAGCTCTTCAAAAGAAGAACTGAGCAGACCTAAACTAAACAGACATGACCTTTCGTGTCTGCTTTCTCCTGGCTTCCCAGCGCCTCTGCCAAGGCTGCAGCCCTGCAGGAATGTGCCTATACACAGGATCTATTGGCATTCATGGCCACGGAGCACCGAGCAGCTCCTGGAGAGGCCCTGCATGAAAGGAAGTCAGGCACACAAAAATGTTCTTTATCCCCAGCCTGAAACACTCTTTCCTATCCATACCTTGGAAATCCGAGTGCTTTCCCTGTCAAAAGATCAGCTCAGCCTGAGGAAGGTAATGAAATCCCAGGAAAGAAAATGAAATCCTGGAAACTCAGGTCTCAGGAGCCAAATCAGACATTTAGATAATGAGCTGGGATTGTGGAGAGCTGCTCAGCCATGGCCACACATGACTCATTATCTCTTCAGGCCAGACACACAAGGAAGTTTGAGCTCCTCCAGTCACAACAATTCTGTTTTTTCCAGCCTCAGCCAGGGAAGGGAGCAGTGAACCTGCACCTCCTTAATCCATCTCCTCAGCCCAGAGGACTCATGTGCTAAATAAATCCCTCCACTTTTCCAATCAGTTAAATTTGTACAGTGTATGGGTGGGCACTGGACTAACAGCACTTCCCTGGGGTGAGCCTGCTCTGGGTCTGCCCAGACCACAGAGAGTTCTCCTGAACTCCCTGTGCTTGCTTGAACCAAGGATCTGTGATTTGGGGTAAGGCATCCTTGGAATCACAGAAGTTTGAGTTGGAAGGGACCTTTAAAGTAACTCATACAAAATAAATCATTAGAAATTCTGTTTCAAAAAGTTTTTGAAGCTGGGATGCTGCTGCACAGAGATGTGGGGTTTTTATTCTTTCCTTTTCGCATATATATAAAGTAACTTCATATATATAAAAATTCCAGGATGAAAAGGCAACTAGAAAGGGACACCAACAGCTTCCCACAAAGAAAGATAATTTGTAATCAAAAGCTTTGCTTTCAAAACAACCAAGAGGCATCAAAGCCACATAAATCCAGTCAGATTCTGCACACACAACTTCCACCCCGGCAGCTGCCAGGAGGACACCGGTGTGTCCCAGCTCAGCTTGGGCCTGGAGCAGTTGTGGTGACCTCCACTGGAACATCCCAGCCAAAATTCCCAGCAGCAGGCACAGCCAAGTGGATGCTGCAGCTGGTCCAGCTGTGGAATCATGGAATTGTTTAGGTTGGAAAAGCCCTTTTAGGTCAGGAATTGAACTGTTCCCAGCACTGCCAAGGCCACCCCTGCCCCATGTCCCCAAGTGCCACATCCACAGGGATTTTTACTCTCTCCAGGGATGGGGACTCCACCCCTGCCCTGGGCAGCTGTGCCAGGGCTGGAGAACCTTTCCATGAAGGAATTTTCCCCAGTATCCACCCTGAGCCTGCCCTGGCCCAGCCTTGGGCTGTTCCCTCTCCTCCTGTTCCTGGAGCAGAGCCCGACCCCCTGGCTGTCCCCTCCTGGCAGGAGCTGTGCAGAGCCACCAGGGCCCCTGAGCCTCCTTTGCTCCAGGCTCAGCCCCTCCCCAGCTCCCCCAGCCTCTCCTGGGATTCCAGACCCTTTCCCAGCTCTGTTCCCTGCCCTGGACTCGCCCCAGCCCCTCAGGGGCTTGTCCTGAGAGACCCAACACTGTCCCAGCACTGGAGGTGCAAGGTTTGTCCTCGTGCCTTGTCCAGGGCTGTCACAAGGCCGGTGGCATCCCAGGACAGCCACACTGGATCCAGGGAAGGCAGAGCAGGCAGGGGCTCCCGGGAACGCCAGCGTGCCTGTAAATTATCATCAGCCCCATTCCTCACAAACGATAACAAAAACCAGTCCTGGTGATCCCAGTCTCCTGTAATCCACACGTGCCATCATTTACAGCAGGACAGTGGAGACAAGGCTGCATTAGGATTAATTTTGTGGATCGTGTTTTATCTCCCACTGCTGCATCCCAACCGAACACATCACACGCAGCCCAGAAGCGTGACCTTTAAACAAGATGTTTTCCACGAAGGGAGCAGACACCAGGAATCCTGTGGGGTTTCAAGTAGTGACAGCCCCACTTTCTGGAGCCAACAGCTCATTACCAAAGCATGGCAAAGAAACAGCCCAGTAAAATTCTCTTCTGTGTGTTTGCTCCCTTTTGAGCTTTGCAAAGCTCCCTCCATGCATGGGGACTCCACCACTGCCCTGGAGAGCCTGCAGCAGGGCTGGACAACTTTTTCCATGAAGAAATTTTCCCAAATATCCAGCCTAAAGCTTCCCTGGCACAGCTTGAGGCTGTTTCCCCTCATTCTGTCCCTTATTCCCTGGGAGCACCCCCACCTGGCTGCATACTCCTGTCAGGGAGTTGTTGGCACAGGAGCTTCCTCCTGCCACAGGAATTTCTCCCATCCGTGAGCATCTCATGCTTTGCCAACAGACAGCTCTGAGCAAATCCCACCTGAGAGCTGATAAGGTTCCTGCTGCTAAATAAAAGAGCTGTTGGAAATGTGGAAGCTGCATTAAAACTCTGGCATCACGCACACTGACTGCCCAAAACCGAGCTGGGATCCAGCAGTGGCCCAAACCCCCTGATGTGAGGAAAACCAGCTTTGTGGTGGCTGTGTATCAGGTACCAACGTGCTGCATTTGGGTATTTTGGACTGGCACGAGGGATCTGTTAAAATAGAGCACTTAGTCATTGTTTTGAAACATGACCTAAGTGCCTGCGAGGGGAAAGGCTGGCTGGGCTGTGCAGCCCTGTCCCACTCGTGTACGTATTTTGGGTTGTCTAGACCTGGGCACACCAAAATAACTGGATTTTGGTGTCTGTTGAGTGTGCTGGATCAAACCAGAGCAGTGCCACTGTGTCAGTGCCACCTCTGCTGCCAGCCCACCTGGTGTCACCCCTGGGGTGGCACTGGCAGCTCTCTTAGCATGGCTCTGACCCCTTTGGAACACCAGCCACTGACCCGCTGCTCACCACGAGGAGTCTCCTTGTGGAAACACCACACGCTTGGGAATCACTAAAGGGTCAATCCCAAGCCCCTGGATCAGAGTTTCCAGGGACAGAGGGAGCCCAGATGAAGGCAGGCTCCTGGGGACAGCTGCTCAGCCTCCCAGGCCGTGTGTCACCCTGCCAGATGTTGGGGACCACACCTAGGTTACACATGGAACTTAGTGTTTCACAAGCACCAGATATCCCTGGATTTCCAGCTCCCAGGAGGGCTGGCTGGGAGCTGCTGGCTCAGGGATGAGCCTCCAAACTCCTTAAATGCATCTGAAGGGGTAAATGCTGCAGAGGAAAGAACAGTTTGGATGATTGATTAGAGCACTTTGATCTGAGGGAAGATCAAAGTGGGGATTTCCAGGAATTAAAGAACTTTTGGGGCAGCACCGCCTAGGACTTGACCACAGATAGAAGATGCACTTACTCCAGCAGGATGCAGTGACTGAGCCTGTGCAGGAATTCCAGCGGGATGCAGTGACTGAAGTCCTGCAGGGCATTGAACTCAGCCCCAAATCCCTGTCCCTGCTGGCCCCAGCCCATCCAAACTGTCCCTGCAGCTTTCCAGCCCCACCTGGGAGACCCATCCAGGATGAGAGGGCCTGATGCGGATGCCCAGACAATAAAGCAGGGCATAAACCAGCCGGAAAACTCAACTAACATAATTTAAATTCTTTTGTCTCTGAATCCCTTCAAAACTGAGCAGAAACATTTGTCTTTTCCCTGTAAAGCCAACCATAAACATCTGATTGTCACATCTGTCCCCAGAAGCCAGCACAAACAAGGTTTTCTGAGCCACACCAACCTTTGGAAAACGCAACTATTTCAATTTAGCAGCAAGAAACTGTTAGAAAACCCTTTTAAGATGAAGTTTGGCTTCTCTGCACAGCACAAGCCAACACATTTTATCTCAGGAATCAGCAGTGGGTTCAGTAACCTGCTCTTGAACCAGCTCTTAAAGAGAAAAAAAAAAGGGAAGGAAAAAGCTAATCCTGATAAACTTTGTGCGGTTTCAGGCCTGCAAGAGCAGGAAAAATGAATTTTAGTCAATATGTGCCAGCGACTCCCTTGTGACGGATGTGAGGAAGTAAGAGAATGAGGGAAACTGAAGTTTTCCACAGTTATGTTTAGTGGAATGTTACGGTTATTAGAGGCTGATAATTCAAGGCCACGAAGGCAAAGCAATGATGGGCACCAGGAGCACAGAGTCTGCTCCTGAGGAATGGCCAGAGCTATTCCCTCAATCCCTGGCAAACAGAGAGAGAGAACAGCCCGACTTTATTCTCCCAACGAAGTGCAACAAAGTTTCAGCGTGAATTTGATTCTTCCTAAAACCCTCAGAGCTCCGCAGGGATCCTGCCCGGGGGAGCCGGCCCTGCCCCAGGCAGTGGGGGATGCCACGCAGGGCTGGACGGTCCTTCCCGGACAGAAAAGCAACATTCCCACCCTGGAAATGGCCAAAGCAGCCACATCCATGCGCCCATCGTTCCAAGGAGCCGGCGCAGAACTCAGCTGCTTTCTAGTAAAAAAAAAAAAAAATTAAAAAAAAAAAACCCAGGACTCGCCCCAAACTCGCTCTCCTCCATCTTCCTCCTTCCATCCCCCAGGGAAAACTCTCCTGCCGCAGGGCTGTGTCCCAGTTCCCATCGCCCTGCCTCTGGGAATGCTCAGGGATAAACAAACACAATCTGGGCTTTAGAGTGCCCGGTGCGGAGCGGGGGGCCCAGAGCCGGGCATGAAATCCCTCCCTGGGCGGCCACGAGGGTTGTGCACGGGCAGGAACAAACCCAGGCCGAGCCCACGCGGGTTTGAGCTTCTCCTGGAAGGGGATCGGGAATGGGGGGAGCTCCTGCAGCGGGCGGTGGAACGGAGGGACCCGTCCTGACAGAGGTCGGGAGATGGGAGGGAGGAGAGGGGACCCCTCCTGGAACGGGATCGGGAGGGAGTGGGGGGATCCCCCGCAGAAACGAGCCCGGACAAAGCGAGTCCCAAAAAAAGCCCAGAGCCGGGACTCTCCCTCCCACCAGTCATTTCCCTTTTTCTTTCCCTTTAGATTTTTTATTAAATTTTTTTTTGTTCTCATTCTGGAAGCGGGGGGAGGTTTCCTCCTGCGGCTGATTCGGAGGCCGAAGCACGGGGAGGTGCAGCGCCAAGAAAGGAGGAAAAATCTTTTTTAAAAAAAATAGATTATTATTATTTTCTAAGCCAACTTTGAAACGCGAAGCTCCCTGCGCGTTCCGTCGCCATACTGAAGCTTTCCCACTTCCCTCTTTCTTTAAGTCCAGGCTGAAACCAGGCCAAAAAAAAAAAAAAAAAAGCAACACAAAAAGTTTTCCTTGGCTGGCTCCCCCCGCAGCAGCCGCGGGACGGGCACAAAGGGCCCGGAGCCGGGATCGCTCGGCTACAAAAGCGGATAATGAGATCATGGGAGCGAGTCAGCGATACTGTAACCAGCACTAAACAAGCGGGCAGCGGCGGGAGGAGGAGGAGGAGGAAGGCAGCGGCCCCGGCACTCACCGATGAGCCCTCCCACCAGGAAGGCGATGACTTGGAGCACGAGCAGGATGCCCCCGACGATGCAGAGCTTGCGGGTGCTCATGTTCTCGATGATGGCCCCGGCCATGCTGGCGGGGCTGTGCGGGCCGGGGCGCTGCGGACGGAGCGGGGGCCGCGGGCAGCGGGCGGGCCCCGCTCGCCGCCCCAGCCGTGATTGTGCCGCTCCCGCCGCCCGCGGCCGCTTTAACCGGGCGGCCACACGTGACCGCCGCCCCTCCCTCCCCGCGCCCCGCCCGGGCCGCCGCCGCGCCGGCACCGGGGATGGGAGCGGCGCTGGGGTCGGCAACGGCGACGGGAGCGGCACCGCCGTGCGCTCACCGCAGCCCGCCGCCGGCCCGGGGATCGGCCCGGGGATCGGCCCGGGGATCGGCCCGGCACTGGCCGGGGGATCAGCCCGGGGATCGGCCCGGGGATCGGCCCGGGGATCGGCCCGGCACCGGCCCGGGGATCGGCCCGGCACTGGCCGGGGGATCGGCCCGGGGATCAGCCCGGCACCGGCCCGGGGATCAGCCCGGCACCGGCCCGGGGATCGGCCCGGCTCGCCCCGGCCGGGGCAGGGACACCTTCCACTGTCCCAGGCTGCTCCAGCCTGGCTTTGGGCACTGTCAGGGATCCAGGGGCAGCCCCAGCTGCTCTGGCAATTCCATCCCAGCCCCTGCCCACCCTGCCAGGGAACAATTCCCAATCTCCCATCCATCCCTGCCCTCTGGCAGTGAAGCCATTCCCTGTGCCCTGTCCCTCCCTGCCTTGTCCCCAGCCCCTCTCCAGCTCTCCTGGAGCCCCTTCAGGCCCTGGAGGGGCTCTGAGCTCTCTCTGGAGCTTCTCCTCTCCAGCCTGAACTCACCATTATGTTTTCCCCACTGCTCTCCCATCCCCGTGGCTCTGGGAAATGCTTTGTTCTTCCCCCAGCCCTACTTTGATTCACCCCATTTGCTCACGCCGGGCAGTTTTCCCAGCTCTGGTCCCCTCCATCCATCCATCCCCATTTCCCAGAGGAGGATGCTGTGTACCCATCCCACCCTCTGGAAGCTGCTGGCCTCCTGCTCTGAGCTCTGTGTGCTCACAGAATCCTTTGCATGGCCCAGAACGAGCTCATCACCCTCTTCCATCACCTTTCAGCAGCAGGACAAGGGGAAGTGGATTTAAACTGAAGGAGGGGGAGATTTAGATCAGATATTAGACAGACTTTTATACTGAGGGTGGGCAGGCCCTGGCACAGGGTGCCCAGAGAAGCAGTTGTTTTCCCTGGATCCCTGGAAGTGTCCAAGGCCAGGTTGGAGGGGAATTGGAGCAGCCTGGGATGGTGGAAGGTGTCCCCCCCATAGCAAGGGGTGGCACTGGGTGGGATTGAAGATCACTCCCAACCCAAACCAGTCTGGGATTCTGTCTCTGGTTTTTGTTTACTGGGTACCTCAAAGATCCACGCTCTGCTCCCTGTTGCACATGGAGTGATGGATGCAGAACATCATCCTGTACAGCTGAAACTAGGCAGGGAGTTACTAAAAGCACTTGAGGACAAATAAGCCATGAAAGGAGACAACTGATAACAAAAACACAGACAGGAACAAAATAAAAGACATAGGTCAAAGATGTAGAAGCACAAACCAATAATGAACTAAAGCAAAAAGTGTCAGAAAAAAAGTTGGGAAGGACTCCAACACACCTTGACCATTCAGAGTAGGAGCACTGTCCATATTTGGGGTTTTGTTGGTAGATGTTTAGGAACTTGGGATAATATAGGTTGGGATATAGGCACCAGGAACAACTTTAGCTAGTTTGTAACTGCAGGACAGTTTAATCTTTAAAAATAATGTGAGATTTACCTTTTTGTAGTTTAGTCTTAGCTTTACTTTCACATTCCAGTTCTGACTTCATTGTTAAAAATAGCTCCTAATGGACGGATCCTTGTAGCCATTATCATCCCACTCGGATCAGTCACATGGGTTTGCTTCCAAAAATCAAAGCCTCTTAGGGGCTTTTTTCCAGCACAATTAAAGACTTTAAATACCAAATACTTCATACTGAAATGAAAAAAAGAAAAAAAATCCCACATAGAACAATTGCTATTAAAAATGCTTCTTTTGAAATATCTAATAATATTTTTTGGGTGCCTGTCTGACACAGTGTTGATTCAGAGTGATGATTTTTGCTCTTTTCTCTGCTGGGAATGGAACAAGCCTTGGAATTGTGTTTATTCCCTCATAGTCTGTAAGCACTCCTGATGAGGAGAGTCAGACAAGTCCCAGCCACTCTTTGAGGTCCTGCTTATCCAAATGCAGGGACCTGTGTGACCAAGCAGAATCCTGGAATGGTTTGGGGTGGAAGGGACACAGAATTCACCCAGTGGCACCCTCTGCCATGGGCAGAGACACCTTTCACTGTCCCAGGGTGCTCCAACCCCCTCCAACCTGGCCTTGGACACTGCCAAGGATCCAGGGCAGCCACAGCTGCTCTGGGCAGCATCTTTGGAGCCACGGGTGCCACTAAATCAAATCTGCTTTTAATGACTCTACAAAAGTTACACGGTGCAATCTTCTGTTGTATGTCCCTTTTGTTCCAAGCCATTTATTTCTGGGACAAGAATCTCAGAGGTAGAGCTCAAATCATGCCATCAGGAAAATATTCTGGATTGAAAAAAGTAAAATAACTAAACCACAGGAAGCAGTTCTTCACATTTATAAGGCACTTTCCATTTCTGTGACCTACCTACATCTTTAATACTGCAAAGTCTGGAGAAACTAATGGCATGTGACTTTTGACACATGTCCAAAGGGCATATGGAGCACATTCCACAGTGACCACACACAGACTGGCACCAGAGAGGAGCCAGCAGTGCTTTCCAGCTGTTCACAAATCAGAATTCCTGTCTCTGAAAGGATCTGAATCAATCATCTGGGAACTCATCTATTTGCCACTTCTGACATGATTTTCTCCTGACTGCTTTAGGCTGTTTGGAAAGCTGAGCCTTTACAAGAGCTGTGCCAGGGTCAGCCCCAGGTGGGACGTGGAGCTTTCCACAGAGAACTCTTGGTAGGGCTGGGCCTAAAGCCCAGATTTTCAAAGGGATTTTGCTGCCTAAAGGTGCAGTAAGGGCTCAGCAGGGTTTCCACACACTCCTAAGTTTTGGGACTATGAGCTCTGTTTTCAGGGTGGGTATTGGTGTTGATGCAAGTTCTTGTTTGTTTTGTACACCTAAAACATTACAAAGATGTTCCAATGTGCAGTTTAAAGATAATTAAAAGTGTTCAAAGGCCCTGCTTACTTCTCAGTATGGACTGCTTTGAAAGGTAAATTCTTAGTACTGTTCTCCTGCAAATACTGATAACATGGAACATTTTCTCCCTGGACAGGAAAAGAGTGTTTTTTGTCATTTCCAGCACACAGATAGTGGGGGGCATTTTCTCTTTGGAGAATGGAAAAACCTTCTCCATGGTTTGGAAAGATACTCAAATGTGGCACACATCAAAACAAGCACGGAGGGTTGAGATTGGTGAGCAGACAGGATTTACACCTGGTAATGACCACAGCAGCTGGGAGTAGGAAGAAAATCCCCAGGTTTGCAGTGCTCCAGCTGAAGCAGCCCTGCTTCAGAGTGTAAATACTTGGAGAGGTTTCCAAGGCAAACATTCATCACTGATTAGGAGGCAGGAAAGCTGAATTTTGCCACTGTTCCTACATCTGGGAACTCAGATCTAGACATAATATTTCACAGAATCCCACATTGACTGAGGCTGGAAAGTACCTCCAAGAGCAGTGAGTCCAAGCTGTGCCCACCAGAGGAGCACTGGGTGGGTGACACTGCCCAGCTTAGGTCCCTCAGAACCCCTGTCTGCACTCAGCTGTCCTGGACTCCCTCAGCAAGGAACTGGGCAAGGAATGCCACAATTCCTGGGTTCCTGGAGTCGTTTTCATCTGACAAACATGGAGAGAACAGTCCAGACAACTCTCTTGATGTCTCTTCCCTAATATCCTTTCAGGTGACAAAACTTTCCTCACACTGGGTGAAGCTTTGATGGACTCACGGAATGGTTTCAGTTGGAAAAATCTCTGAGACCACTGAGTCTAGCTGCTCCTCAGAACTGCCCCATGTCCCCAAATGGCACATCTACAAACAGGGAATCAAGGCTTCTCTCAGTCTGTAACACAGCTGAGCTGTTGATTTGATAGAGCACATTTCAGCCTGTCAGACTGACTGTGCAGACTTGTGATATCCTGAAGGAGGGGGCCAATAACAGCACATTAAAATAATTTATTGAGGACTGTTTGAACTGGATTTTTCAGTGTTATTTATAGTCTTTATAATTACCATGTGGTTAAAAGGCTCAAGCCCTCCAAAGCTGTGGAAGTCTTTGATTTGGGTCTGCCAAGACATCTTTTTCAATCATCAGCAAAAAGGCAGAGTTCCTGCCATGGGATATCTGACAAGTCTGGGGAGGATTCATCATTACTCTATCACTGAATTCCCAAGTTCTTCCATCCAAACCTCTTCCATAACATAATGATGATCTGGCAGTAGGAGCAGCTCTGCTTGAATCCTTCAGTTTGATTGAGCAATCATCTGGAGGCCTGTAAGTTTTGTCTCATCAAAACCACTCCTCACATTCCCCCTCCACCCATCAGTGCCTCTCACCTCCACAAAATCCATTTATAAAAAGCCAGGTCTCCCAGCAGGCCCCACAGGCAGGAGCATGGGATATCAGGATGGCTTCAGGCACCCCTCCAGGCTGGAATCTGCCTTTCCCTGCAGCGTGACCTCTTCAAAAGCAAGCAATGGAACTTGTACTGCTAACAGATATGGGCATGTTAATATTTAAAATGATGTCCAGCATCCTGTCTTAGCACAGCAAAAGTAAAATCTGAATTCCACAAACATTTATAGCAAAATCTTCATGCTTCCATCACTCCTATCCATGTTCAGAATACAAAGACTGAATTCCATTTTTCTGTTAAGACTTTATATTTCCATTAATCCAATCTATTGGAAATTTAGTACTGAAGACCAAACTAGCAGATGCTAAACTAAAAATAAAATTAAATAAAACAAAGCCATTTCTCCATGTTCCCATGAAAAGTGAACTGCAGAGTTCTGAATGTACTGGTGGCACCTGGTTTAGAATTATAACACCAAGGAACAGGCTCTCATTAAATTTTAGCAAATGCTGATATCAGTTAATTAATGACAGAGATTTAATCAAGTTCCTGTGCTGTCTTCAGATGAAAAGCTGACCAATATGAACCTCATTTTGTTCTTCTGTTATGTTAAGTAATGTGCATTTAATAGGTGGCTACTTTGGATTTGGGAAGAAATGATCTGCAGTTCTCAATGTCTGCGCTGTGTGTACACACAGAGTTATCAGTTCATGCAATCTGAAGCTTTGCAAGTCTGCATAAATTAGAAATTTCAAGTTCAACCAAAGCAACACATGCCCAAAATGCCACCTAAACCCAAACATGAAACATAGATTAAGTTTTAGGATCTCCTAGAAAGAGAAATCTCTTTTGGAACAGTCACAAAGGGCTACGGCCAAACCTATCCCATAATAGTTACGAGCTGTAATTTGACATTTTAGATGCACATTCCTCTTGCCAAGCAATATCATATTTTGGCTCTTGGAAGAGAAAATAAAGAGAAGGATCTGTCCAGGATGAGTAATTTAGTACAATGTAATCAAGGCAAGCTGCCCCACCGACTAGGGACTCAATTAAAATTAGCAAGTCAGGGCTTTTGTCTTCTTAAATAAAAGTGTGTGTCTTAAACAGGAAAGAAATTAGAAAGAAAAATGGTTTTCTTATTAGACATTTTCCATCTGAGCCCAAGTGTGGGCTTGTACTCCAAGAGCAGCTGGCTGGAGGTGGGGTGGCTGAAGCAGTTACTAAGCTGTGTTCCTTGGAGCTTTCCATCCCTGGAGACACATCCCAGTCAGGGAGCCTCCTGTTCCAGCACAATCCCTGAATTCACAGATTTCAGACTGGCCAGGAGGCACAGGCACATCCCAAAACTCGAGGGGGGATCCCTGGCAGCAGCAGAGGGCAGCTGGCGCAGAAGAATCCTCCTGTAATCAGGAATTCTGCAGCTCCGTGTCCCTGGGCAGGGAAGTGCCTCACTGCTCCCACTGCACTCAGCTCCCAGCTCCCTATTTAGGGTCTTTTCCAACCTGAAAATTCCATGGGTTTTGTGCAAACCCACCCACAGCAGCTGTAAGGTCACAGTCCCATGTGGGGCTTCACCATAGCTCAGGTTCTCTGAGCTCTCTGCTCTAACTGCAGAAGAAAATGGAGAAATGGCACAGATAATTTATATTATTGGCTTCTCTCACATTCTTGGTTTTAAAAATTTGAATAATTTCCTTGGTTTGCTGTCAGCATTTCTTTCAAGGCAAAGCATTCAGGATAAGCACGTGTTGTAAACCCTGACACATTTTTTTTTACGTCATTTAAGTGCTCATTCAGCTCACTCAGAACACAGACCTGCAAATCTATTTGTTAAACAGGACATTATTTTTAAGGCTTCTTATGGCATATTAAAAATGCACCAATATAAACAAAAGAAGATAAATTAAACAATACATTGAAATACGTAAATTCACTTGTACCACAATTGAGTATTTCCCACATTATACCAGATGCTGATGCAATTCACTGTAGTTTTTTTGCAAGAAATCAATTTTCTGCTGGAAATTACTGATTTGCTGATCTTGTGTGTTGCTGTTATTTCAGATTTTTGTCCAAGGGTTTTTACCAGCTCAAGCAATGGAAAACAACGAGCTTAAAGGGTAAGAAAAGCAAACTCTATTTCTTAACTCCAGCACTGCTCATGGCTTAAGGGAATGAATGAATTTCTAAAGAGAACTCTGCTCTCCTAACAGTCACAAATTGTGCCCGTCTCATGTCAAGGATTATAATTTCATATAATTTCAGGGGATCTGATTCTGTTCTAGCAATAAATCCTGGCTAAAAGAATAATGCAGAGTGTGGCACAGTGCAGCCACGTTTCCTGTGCAGGCAGAAGAGAAACCCAGAATCACTGTCCTGGAATGCACTGAAACCTCTCAGCAGAGTTCCTGAAATATTCATGAACATTAAGGAAACAGCAAACTTTTGGGGAGTGTGCTATTCAGCTGGAACTTGCTATGTTCTGCCATGCTCTGAGCTCTAAAATTACCAAGGGAAGGCTTTTTGCAGAAAGTAAATGAAGGAACAGAGACTTGGGAATTTTATCTCCCGGCTGCCACAGACCACACAATGCTGAATAATTCAGCTCCTCAATTACTCATCCTAACTGGGAAGATTCTGACGTGTTTGCTGGTGTAGATCAGTGGGGAGCTCAGAATTTTAAAATGAGATTTACTAAGCGTGTAAATTCTTAGTAATTAGTAGAGGAAACACCAAACTGCCTTTTACCAGCTGAATTTACATGAAGTGAATGACTAAATTTACATTCACCAGCTGATTTACATGAACTTCCCAAACTGCTCCTGTGTTTTTGTTCCTTTTGGAAAGTTCAGAGGCAAACACTTTTCGATGGAGGGCGGAGGAAAAAAGAAGGAAAAAGAGGAGTAAGAATCTTCAGCTGCAGGTAGGGAACATACAGCAGTGCAGAAGTTTGTCACCATTTCCCATCCTTTCCCTGTGTGGATGTGGATCTGGAGATTTGGATTCTGGGGATTTGGATCTCTGGATTGGGTTCTGGGGCTCTGTGACTCTTGTAAGGCAAGTCAAGAACTTCCCTAGTGTGAATTAGTCAGATTGGAGAGGGTTTAGGAGCATGGAAACAAAAACTTCACATGAAATGCCGGGAATAAGAGACCTCTGATGAAATGTTTATGTGTTTCACAAAGACATAAATATTTGGAGAATAGCAAAGGACACGGCTTGGCCTGGGCAGGCTGGAAGCATTTACCTGATTAGCTGGCAGCAGTTGCAAAGACTTTTCCTTGGCAGCAGCCCCAGCTCTCCCCAGCCCTGGGCACAGGAGTGGTCCCTGCTCCGTGCTCGTGAAGCTGTTTGTGGTGCTGCGCAGGGGAACCAAGGCACGCTGCAGGGAAAGAGAGAGGGGGAAAGGGATGGGGGAAAATTGTTTCCAGGTGGAGCCTCAGACTGTGCTGCATTCCCAGGCTGGGTTGCTTCAGGCAGAACTCAGCACTTTGTCCTGTCTGCACACAGCACAGACCGAGCAGCAATCTGGCTGGGAGAGCCTTTTTTGTGCTGGAATGGGGATGTGGATCTTTGCTTTTCCAGCTGGATCGATTTCCCATCCGGTTCATCAAGAGGCTGTGTGAATTCTTGTGCAAGTGGGGGAACGGGCTGAGGGATTCATCCCTGTCAGAAATACACAGGGGTGCTGCGTGTTGGTGATTTTGGTGCTTCTGGCCTCATTCACAGCATGGCTACACCAGAGTCAGGCAGCTTTGCTTCTTCTCTGTGTACTCGGAGATAAAATCCAGGAGAAACTGCAATAGGACAGGAGCACAACCTGTTCTGAGGCAGCAGGAAGCGTTGCCCAGGGCAGGACTATTTCTGGCAACACTCTCCCAGCTATTGATCACAAGTCTGATGTTGTGAATAACACTCTGATCTGGAGTCTGTCTGCAACTGCTATTTTTGTAGGTGTAGGGACTTCTTTTGGATGCAGATATTTTGAAAAACAGCCAAGCTTCCCACACTGTGCTTAATAAAATTATTTGAATATATAATAATGTCAAGTTGCAGCATTGTGTGGTTTCTGAGAGCTTGTCACTGTCTCAGAAGGTTTGGCTGATTAGAACATGTAATGAGAAGAATTTGGCAGACGGCTGGGACAAGATCATTAAAGTCCCTTCCAACCCCAAACCATTCAAGGATTCTGTAATTTCATGAATTTAGGATGTGGGGAATTGTTTACATTTTAAAGTATGTAATTCCAAAATTATATTTCATTGCTATTTTACCATTCTGCACCTTTGTTTTCAATCTCTCTTTGATTTACAAGGCCAGTTCAGGACCACTTCAGCCCCAGTCTGTGCAGAGCAAGCATTTACCACACAGCCCCTCATGCCAGGAGAACACAATGTTGGAATAAGCAGTTGGAAGTGATAAAGGTGCTGTATCTTGAGCCAATGCTGCCACTGAAAAATGTCTCACAGAACAACCTGGGAGGAGGGAGTTGGAAAAATCAGATGAGGTTGAGCTGAATGACATGGGGGAAGGGTTTTTTAAAACAGCATTGCCACTGGAAAAAAAAAATTTTATGCATTTCTGCTGTGTCTGTTGTGTCCTCAGGCTCACAAAATTTGGCTGGGAAGAGCTGAAAAGGCCTATTTGTACTCAGTATTTTTCAAGCTTCTGTGATTCTCTGGGCTTATGTATCTTGTTACATGCATATGTCAAAATCTTGTATTTTAGTTATTTTTTCTTTTCTTATATTCCTACCAGTGAGGACTTGCTGGACACTAAGCAGGCATTGTTTAAACACTTCCCCTGCAACTCCACTGGGATGCTTCAATCTGTCTTGCTAAAGAGGAAAAAGAGATTAATCATTCTTGTTTTGTGTTTTTTTATTCTGAATGCTTAATTCTGACAGTGAAAGCAATTTGTGGGCCTCAGCTGTGATGCAGACACTTTCCTCCTGTTGTTTGAGTCATACCCACCTTATTTTATCCAAGTTTTTCGAAATAACTCTCTGAAAGGTCAGTCTTAGTTTAGTAATTGGGATTTGGGGGTTTGGTAGGAACAATCTATTTCCAAATCATTAACCTGGACATGTTATTCAAGGAAGGAAAAATCCCTCCCCCTTTTCTCTGGCTGCCAGAGTGGAGGTGACACTGTGTGCTCACCTGTTTGCCTCTCTGGAGAGGTGAGCATTGAGCAGAACGTGCCTGAATTCCTTCTGCACTGGAGAGCTGAGCTGGGGGGAATAACTGACTGCAGATACAGACTGACAATAAATTAGCACACCCCCAAGAGTCTGGAAGGAACAGAGGAGGAGCAGTGAGTCATTCCTGAGTCATAGAGCCTCCCTGGATTTATCCTGGGATGAGGTACTGCACGCACCACTCCTTGATCTGGTCTGCCTCGAAAGGACAACCCTGAAAATAATTGTGGAAAAATAAATGCTAGCAGCAATCATTCCTTGGCACCAGCAGGCTTTATTATGTTTTGTAAGAGCCTCCCTGTATCAGGGCAGTGTTTTGATAAGAAATGGTGGAAAAGATGCAGAGCAGGTTGGTTTGGCTGCTCAGGCAGGCTGCAGTCAGGGGCTGTCCCATCAGCCCTCTCAGCCCTTGGCAGGAGCTGTGGGGGCTCTTTGGGGAGGCTTTTGGGGACCAGTCAGAAATCCCTGCTTTGCTCAACAGGCAACACATATTGTGCTTTTTTTTCTCTCCTCTTTTCTGTAAAGGTTGTGCCAGCTGGGAGCTTTTTCCCTGCTCAGCACTGTGTGATGCCTGAGGGCCCAGGGATGTCCCAGCCCTGGTGTGCCCAGCTCCCATTCCTGAGGGCAGAGGGATGGAGGAGACCTCTGGCACAAACAAATCGTCCTGCAATCAAAACCAGCTGGGTTTTGCACTGGGTGGGAACCACCACTGGGGAATACCAATGGTACCAGGAGCTTTCCCAGTCCAGCACATCTCACAGAAGGGATTTATGCCCATCCTGAATTCCCTGTTCCAGGAGCAGAGGTATGTGGAAAGCCCTGCAACCTCCTGTGCCTGGGGCTCCCGTGTGCTCCAGTGTGGCTCTGCTTCCACTCTGATATTCCAAGGATAGCACTCATTAAGTTTTTGGTGAGCTGAAAAAATTCCCTGTCTGGCAAGGAGCTCTCAGCTGTGCCAGATAAAACCTGTGTTTTCTGCCTGGTTTGCAGAGCCAGCACATGATAAACTCCAGGAATGCAGGGAGGAGGAGGAATAGTTCCTCCCCCAATAAGGATCTATCAGATCAGGTTGCTCCATCTCTGTAACTTCACCCTGAACCTCCCACCTTGTTCCAAATTTGAATAGGCAACAGGTTAATTAAAACTGATCAGGCTTTCAAGCTCAGGGAGGGACCAGCAAGTTAAACAACCCCAGAAAATCAGCTGGGGGTGCAAATGGACCAGGAGAGCTCTGATTTCTCCTTGTCTAAGAGATCTCTTTGGGCTTATTAGATCTCTTTCCTTGTGAAAATTTTATGAATCTTAAGTACATTTAATGGATCTATCTTGGCAGGGGTCTGTCTTAGTGACAGTTCTATTTTAAAGATGATGACTGTCTGCTGTAAAAATTAATTTCCTTCTTCCTCTTGACTGAGAGAGGTATTGATAAGACCCAGAAGATGAAGCCTTCAGAACTAAGTATCATACGTTTTAAAAATGTTTGTAAATAAATAAATTTCCCCATTCCTATTTCTTTTGCACACACCAAGAATGGTAACAATTAAGAGATTTGTCTTAAAGATTAGTGCTGAGTTTAAGATTTAATGAACTACCTGTGTGGAAGCTGTGCTGAACCATTCAGCATCACCAGTGGTGAATATACCTGGGGAAAAAAAAAAAAAGAAGCCAAATGCATTGGAAATTCCATTGCACAAAAAGGAGAATTTATTTCTGTGACTTTTCTATCAGGTGGAGTTCATGAGCAATTCTCTCCTCCTGCTGCATGAGTAGCAGTACTCATGGAATCATGGAATGGGTTTGGGTTGGATCTGACCTTAAAGCCCACCCAGTGCCACCCCTGCCATGGCAGGGACACCTCCCAGCCCCAGGCTGCTCCAAGCCCTGTCCAGCCTGGCCTTGGGCACTGCCAGGGATCCAGGGGCAGCCACAGCTGCTCTGGGCACCCTGTGCCAGGGCCTCATCAAATAAACAATTCAAAGAAAACAGAATTCCCCATGGAAATCTCCTTAAGATCAGGAAAAGAGCAGCTCCCAAGAGGTAAGACAATGGGCTGTCAGTGAAGTCTCCCAGCCCTGCTTTCTGTGATGCTGAGGCCCAACATTCCAAAATATCTCCATTCTCATTTTGCCTCGGAGAATTCGATAACTCAAAACATCACCCAAAAGCTGCACGAGGGAGGTGCACTGAACTTGGATTGCTCCTGTGCCTAACCTGGCAGAGGGAGCAGCACCTGAGCGACCCGCTGGGGCCAGCCCATGTCCTGGAATGCCGGGAGCTGCCAGCCCTGCTCTCCTCTGGCCGCGCCCGGCAAAGACAGAGCAGGCAGGAATTCGCAGCATTCCCGCTCGGATTAATGCCGGCGGTCCCGCTGCGCCTCATTGAGCTGGGCTGGGATTCGGAGCTCTGCTGGGGAGGGAGGGGTGCTGACTGCTCTGAGCTGCTGGGGAGAAGTGACACAGAGAGCAGAGAAGGGTCGGGGTACAGAGCCCCTCAGCGCAGTCCCATCGCTGCCCTGCTCCTGGTGCCTCAGGTTTGGCTTTTATATTTTCACATCCTGAGCTGCTTTAGTGTG
Organism: Chloebia gouldiae; assembly: GCA_003676055.1. Lineage (NCBI taxonomy): Eukaryota > Metazoa > Chordata > Aves > Passeriformes > Passeridae > Chloebia > Chloebia gouldiae. The sequence continues at coordinate 78,537 of QUSF01000256.1, forward strand.
TGGGTCTGGCCTTCACATCAGGGGATGCTGAGCTCTGTGCACAGAGCAGGGACACAAAACAATTCCTGCTCCAGCTGGGCACCAAGGACAAATGATCCAAACCTCAGCCCAGCAGCACAAACCCCGTGGGCTGGAGAGAGAAAAACCAGCAGGGTGGGACTGCCTGGGCTGGAGCTGGAATGGGACAATGAACTCCAAGGTGCCAATGGAGCAGAGCTGATCCCAGGAGAGCCCCCGGGAGCGCTCGTGCATTTTGGGGCCATTTTGGGGCATTTGGGGGCAGCCCTGGCTGGGCTCTGGTGCTGCCCAAGGTGGATCCATGGAGGAGATCCTTTAATAAATCCCTGCTTTATTCTTTAGCTCCATCTAGTCTCTGTTCTGGGTCAGCCTTCTCAAGGCATCACTCCTTCTCCCAGGTGGGCTCTGGAGAAAAGGGAAATTCCAGGTTCTGTGGCTGCTCCAACCCCTCAGCAGCTGCTCCAAACCCTCCTCCCCAGCTCCCTCCTTTTCAGGCTGGACAATAAAGATCAAATGATAGCACGCTTTTTAAAATGAGAGCAAATGTAGGAGTGATGGGAAAGCTCTGGAGGTGTTAAACTTCCCAGAAACTCATCCCAGGCTTGGAAAGTCACTCAGGAATCTGATTAACCAGGTACCTCAGTACTCTGTGCAAACATTCATGGAAATTCTAACTCTAATTATTCAAGGCCAGGTTGGAGTCGGCTTGGAGCAACCTGGTCTATGGAAGGGGCTTCTGCCCTTGGAATTGGATAAGCTGTAAGGTCCCTTCCAACACAAACCATTCCAGGATTCTATTCCATCATTCTGTGAAGATTTTAATTCTGAAATCTAGTGTGGTAACTCTGAGAATATTTACATAATACATCCATAAGTATAAATACAATAAACAGAGCAAACAGCAACTGGCATCTGGATTATCTGGCTGATTATAAATATGAAGCACATTCTGAATTTTGCACTGAAAAAATTCATAGCAGACACATTTTGATCATACTGTAGCAAGGAAATAAATGAAAATTAATAATTTTAAACACTGTTATAATTGAAATTTATGTACAGACTGTGTAATCTACCTGCAACATTTCCTCTTTTTTAACATATTGGTATTTGTAGATTCAGATTAAATAGATTCAATAATATATTAAATAAATTTAGATTAAATAGATTTATATTAAATAGTTTTAGATTAAATAGTATTTTCCACTATTTCTTTTACCTTTATGTTTCTCCTGAGTTGTGAAGAATCAAAAAGTTGCTGCAGTTCTACAAGAAGAATTCCTGATGCAACAGCCATTCCTGTAGTTCATAATTACTCTGGCATTAATGAAGCTGTTAATTACACCACTGCTTTTCTGCTGAGACTAGAAGATAATGCTCAGAGACCTAAAAATGAAAATTTTGGTTATATTTTCAAAGTTTAAAATGTTACAGCTGGAAATCTCTTGGAGGCTTTTGTGGAAAGGTTCCCTCTGCTAACTGCTAATCCCACTGTGGTTTCTGGAATTTCTGTAGCACCATCTCTGTGAATATTCCAAAGTTCCCTGTTTGCTGCCTGGGTGATCAAGACTGGATTTACTGGGGGGTAAAGAGAGCTGCACATTCTAAGTGCCAGTTCCATGTGCCACAGGAAGCTCTCAGTGACACCTGCCAGCAGAAGAATTGTTTCTCCATCCCTTTTTCCCATCCTATGGGTATGTTCTGCCTTACTCACAGAAATTCCTCATCCAGCATCTACACCAGGACACGGTACTCAAGTGATGGGCCAGGTCTGGAGCCAGTGAATCTCCACATCCAGTTCCTGCTCTCACAGCCCTGATTTTACTGGATTAAAGTCACTTGCCAGCACATTGGAATTTCCTTCCATTTCTTTACAGTTATCCAGAACAGCTCCTTAGAAGTACTGCTGTGCTTCCCATTTGAAAGGCTGTGTTAATTTTTTTTTTCTTCATTTCAAACAATACCAGCTAACAATGTCTCCATCAGAATGGAGAACCCACTGCTAGGGGGTTTTGTCACCTGAAATGATTCAGCTGTGGCCATCAAGGCTGAATGCTGGATAAAGGATCCAGTCAAACAAACCACGGGAAATTTGAAGCTTCTTTTATGCACCAAAGCTGAGAGCTGTAATACGTGAGCCCAGCTCAGAAAGATTTTGAATCAAAGGATTTCTCCTGTGCTTTAGGGGCTCCAAGGAAACCTTTTCCTTGAGAATCCCACCCCTCCCTCTCTAGCCCAGCTGAAGGGCTCCCTGCTGAGCAAATGTTTCTCACACACAGCTCAATTAAGCCAGGGAGAAGATGATCCAAATATCCTGGAGAGGAGAGGTAACCCACAGGGGGCTGGAGAAACCAGACCCTCCCACCAAACCTTTAAAATGTACCTTAACACTTCACAAGGTGCTCTACCTCTGATTTTAATTTTTCCCTCTTTTTCTGGCATCATTAATTGTTCACTGGTTCGTACCACAGACATAATTTTGAGTGCACCAAACTTAGCAAAATATGTTACCAATAACTAAAATTATTACTAATATATCAAGGGAGTATATGCAAACCAAGAGTAAAACAATTCCAGTCTGAAGAGGCAACAGAATTGTCACAAAAATCTAACAACTATTAATTTTTAATCATTATTTCATTTGAGTGGTAAGTATTCACATAGGGGTTACCAGCAGGAGTAAAATAAGCTAATTGATGTGTAAATCTATGGATTCTTAGAGACTGGGGGGTTATAGCCCTGATGTTTGCCAAAGGCTGAGATGCTGAAGTGATTTTTTGGAACCCCATTTCTGTTCTGTCCCTGCAAAATGTGAATTCATATGGTACCAATTACTGGATCTTGGACAAAACAAGTAGCAGTGAGAAGAAACCCCTGTGGTTTTTATGAGAATAGTAAGTAGAAGTCAAGAAAGCATTGCATGCCAAGTGGATCAGTAAAACAGCAACTGGAGGAGGATTTTCTGGTATCACTGCAGCATCTTGTCTGTGATTTTCTATGTATTGTTCCTTAATATTCAGTTTTATTGCTGAAAATTTGTGCCATAACTCAAGGTAGAGGTATGTTACAAATCATGGCAAATTTCATGGAGTTCAAAGCTCAGAAATGAGGTTTTTGTCTTCAAAGATGTGCTCCGTGATTTCTAAACTATCCAGCTTTGCTGAGGACTTTACTGACACAGGGTGGGTCTGCTGGCTAATGGGGTGCCCCAGCACCCACAAGGAGGGTCAGACTCTTCAAGTAGTCTTATTTATTCACCAGGATTCTGGAAAAGCACAGAAGAGAGGACAGAAAAGTACTTGTAGGGCCTTTTTTCCTGATTTTGGTACTGTATCGCTCTGGCCTCTTTCTGTGGTGAGCAAGTCACAGTAAATGGTATTTTTATCCTTTTATATATTACATGTTTGCAAAAATTGCTGACAGAAACTGCCAACAGGCTGCTCTAATCACTATAATGCTGCTTCACTGGCAAAAAAAAGCCTTTTTGCTTTAACCCAGACCATCTGCTTTGGGGGCTTTTAATGATGCAACCACGCTGGCATTTACAGAATGAAAACTCTGCTGTGACCTCAGAGCGGGGGATCAGCTCTAAGGGGACAGGAAGGAAGGAGGGGGGATGTTAAACTGATCTGAAGGAGACAAGAGATGCATGAGGAAGGTGCAGATTTGGGACACATCTAACCTCAATTCTTCTTTCAAGTAACATTTTCCTGAAAACAAACACGTCACATCCCCCCAAAGGTGCGGTGAGTAACAGCAGCTCCTACAGCATCGATAGGATATTTACTCAGTGATTCACCCCCTTCCTCCAGTGTTTATCTGCCTGCCCTGACCACATCCACTCACCAATTAGTAGCTGGGAATGGCCTTACAAACCCATGGGCAAAGCACTCCAAACGCTCGGGCACAGGCTGAGGCTTTGGTGTCAGCACTCGGTGCCAGGGCTTTGCACAGGGGAATAAATCCATCAGCACTTTCCTGGAGTTTGCAACTGAATCTGCATCTCCTCTCACCCACAAAGAGCTTTTGGATTACCTCAGAACACTCTTGGTTAGGCCTTTGAAACAGGAAGCAGCAGATCTTCACACAGTTGTTACATTTCAAGATGTACAAGAGCAGCTGCTCAGAAGTTTCACACACCTCTGCAGGTAAAACCAACAGGTTTTGGCCCATGAAAGTTATTTTTCTTCAGATTTGGGTATTATCACCAGTTACCTGCATTCTCAGAATAAATTTCTGTTCTTCTCAGTTCTTACCAGTGCAATTTAGGACAGACTGGCCCTGCAACAGGGAATTGTACACCGTATTAATTATATACACACTGTTAGTTATGTACACATTATTAATTATGCCTTAATCAGAAGATAATTCTGTTCCTCTAAGATAATTCTTCTCTTTTTGCTCTGTGCATTTTTTTGCAGGAGTAAGGCAAACCAGAACCTCACATTTCTCAGTGATAGATGCAAGAGGGCACGTTGTTTGTCTCCTCCAAATCAGCTGGGATTCCACAATTGGAGTTATTATGGGATTTTTCTTGAGATTGTCAATTCTTTGTGGCAGCAGGCTGAGAAGCAGGGAAGGCTAAACTGGAGTTAAAAGTATTGTGATACTGGTAAATGATGTGGAAAATAATTGTGGCTAAGGGTTTGATGCTAATACATAATTTTTTAGAGGTGTTGTAATACAGCTGCTGTCTCATACAGCTGTGATGAACAAATGTGCACAAAAGTTCCATGACTCAATGGATCACCCTCATCTTTTGGCACAGTTTGGGAAGACATCCCTGGACCTCTGTCTGGGGATTCATAAAACCTCAAACTACCCAAAAGAAGAAACTGAGTAGTATGGGAGCATCTGATAAAACCCTCAGTGGGAATGGCATTTACTTACTGAGGGTCAAGTTCCCAGCTTCTCCTGTGTCTTCCAACTACTTCATTTAAATCCTTGGGTTCTCAGGGATCCTCCAGCAATTAAAATAAATAAATAAACTTCTTAATATTTCATATCAAATCCAGACTCTCCCTCAGTACACCTGCCCAGGCTCAGCTCTTCCTTTGGGGTAGATGCAAACAAGTGAGATTCTCACACACATCAAGTGAGAATTACTTTCTTATCAAATTTGTTTTGAGTCAAATCTGCTTTAGAATGATGTAAGTCCTGAAAAACGCTGCATGGCTGTCCAAGTCTGCTAGCACTTCTAAGTAAACAAAAAACCCCTGCTTTAATTTAGCCCAATTTCCAGGCCACCATGGTCAGAACCCGACTAAAAGCTCTTTGGGCACTAAAAAACAAAATCTAAATATGAAACAGAAGCTCCACAAGGAGGAGGGCTCTGTGGGAACCCTCCTGCCTTTGGTCTGACAATCCAAAAAGTGTGTTCTGGTTTCCCCCAGCATCCGGTGCACTCCAGCAAAGTTTCTAAGTTTAAGCTTCACTCAAAGCTTCAGTGTTCCTTAAATGGCACAGCTCAGCTTGGCTGGCAGAGCTGCAGCTCATGGTAAAGGAAGCCACCACCACATGAACGTTTTCCTTAAATGCTGCTCTATATATTCTCAATGCTCAGCTCAGGAGTTGCTAAAATAAGCTCCTAAAATAACAACTTCGAACACTTCACAAGGCTGCAGCCTCTCACAGGGGCTGGGTTTTGCTACCTCAGGGTGCCTTAAACAAAGGATGCTCCATGCCATGACAGGAGAGGCAGGCTGAGCCCAGCTGGAGGACTAACATAAGTCAATTAGGATCCTTTGGCTCTTAATTAGAGGATTTGTTATTTATCCCAGGCTGCCTCCCAGTACAAACTGGTGGCTGACGCCTTCTCTCTGGGATAAACAGGCACTCAGAAATGTGGGGGCTGTTTCTTTCTCCTTTAATCTGAGCAAACAGCATTTAACTTTCATGAGGAATGAAATTAAGTTACTCTTTTAAGCCTGAGTGAAAATCCTTTCTCCTACTTACAGCAAATTCTGCCTGTGACCACTGATTCCATCTACTGGAAAATGTGTAAAATAATAAAGAATCAGTGAATCATTTAGTCTGAAAAAGAGCTTTGAGGTCATCAAGCCCAACTGTTAAACCAGCACTGCCAAAGCCATCACCAATATAAGCCAAGAAATTAATAGCAAATGCTATTTATAGAAAATCTGCTCATTAAGATCATATATAATGAAATTGCTATGCAACACCAGTGTTTCAGAGATAATGTCTCCTATGGAAGCCTAACAATTATGGAAAATGAAATAAGCATGAAAATATAATTGGGCAAGAGTCACTGATATATTCACAGAACAGAGAACTCAAAAATCTTATTAATCCAGGGACATGATATGTGGGTCAGGTTTAAAAGGAGCCCAGAAACAACAGGGAGCCCAAATCTCACTTCAAACATATATCCAAATGTTTGCATCTGCAATTCCTCCTCCAGAAAGCTGAGCAGCACCACCAACTCTCTGAAATTCAGACTTCTTCAAATGTATTCTGCTTTACATGGATTTCTGTCACCATTTCTTCCTTCCCCATTATCACCTGCACCACTGAGAACACAAGAATTCACATGATATCCCACAGGAAATGCAAAAGATCTCTGTAAAGCTGCACAGTGACTCTGTCTCCTAGTCAGCTTCTTCACAAGTTTCTCAAAGTGTTGGGAAAAAAGAGTTCTGGCCACACCAAGGAAGGAGAAAAGAACCAAAATGAGCATCAACCGTCCCCAAAAATGCCCCAGAGCAGCCTGAATGATGCAGCAGCTGCTGGATTCATGCATGGGTCCCATCAGGAACCTCTTGTGGCTGTATCAGTCCCCATAACAAGTCTGGATCAGTGGTTTTGTTAAATGGCATTGTTCAGGCCAGAAGAGGCCCCGGGCCTGCTGCAGTGCTGGAGCTGGGCTGGGAGAGCTGGGGGTGCTCCCCTGGAGAGGAGAAGGATCCAGGAAGAGCTCAGAGCCCCTCCAGGGCCTGAAGGGAGTCCAGAAGAGCTGGAGAGGGGCTGGGGACAAGGATGGAGGGACAGCACACAGGGAATGGCTTCACTGCCAGAGGGCAGGGATGGGTGGGATGTTGGGAATTGGGAATTGTTCCCTGGCAGGGTGGGCAGGCCCTGGCAGTGGTGACCCTGCAGTGTCTGTGTTGCCCTTGAACACTACCTTTGATCTGGCAGAGCACCTCTGCCCGCTGCTCCCGGGGCTCTCCCTGGTCCAGCACAGATCTTCTCCCTGTCACAGGGTTTGGGACAGCCACAGGGATTCAGGCACATCCCCTGGGACAGCTGAACCTCCCAGGGCAGCGGCACCACTTCCCACAGCTCCACCTGAATTGAGCTTCTTGCTACAAGGGAGCACAGCACTGAAAATTGTCCTGTCTGTTATAAGCGTAAAAGGACAGCAAATATTATTTTAAATTATTATATCTCAGGAAATTCTAATTATTACCCTTAAGATTTTTAAATAACATATATAACATATTTACCTACGAATTCCAGCCCATGCTGGATACTTTCACTCACGAACATATTAGTCATCCCTTAATTATTGCTACCCAGCCTTATTAATATGTATAATACGGATAAAGAGCTCCCTGGCAGGGATGCATTTTAATGAGGGCACTGAAAGGCAACACACAGTAATTTCTAGAAGGTTGTGCCGTGGTTGACAATAGCAAACCAGAGCAGCCCAAGGATGGGATGAGACGTGGAAGGAGAAAAATCAAATTCGTTTTAATATTCTAATGATAAACTTAATTTCAGAGAGGACACCTGGGGCACAGGACACACCAGAAAGGGGACACCCAGGGCACAGCACACTCGGGGCTTGGGATGGCAGGGACAAAGGATGCACATGGCATAGGACGCTCGGAGCACAGGACACTGCGGGCACAGCACACCGGGGAGAGAGGACACACATGGCACCGACACAGCACACTGCGGGCACAGCACACAGGACACAGAGGACACACACGGCACCGACACAGGACACAGAGGGCACAGCACACCGGGGGCAGAGGACACACATGGCATGGGGCACAGGACACAGAGGACACACATGGCACGGACACAGGACACAGAGGGCACAGCACACCGGGGGCAGAGGACACACATGGCATGGGGCACAGGACACTGCGGGCACAGCACACCGGGGGCAGAGGACACACATGGCACCGACACAGCACACAGAGGACACACATGGCATGGGGCACAGGACACTGCGGGCACAGCACACCGGGGAGAGAGGACACACACGGCACCGACACAGGACACAGAGGGCACAGCACACCGGGGGCGGGCCGCCCCGCGGAGCCGCCCCGAGAGGCGGGCGGGGACCGGACGGGGTAAGGAACGGGCGGTGGGGCAGGGTCCGGCCGGGGGGCGGCGGGCCCGGGGAGTGGGGCCGGCGGGGCCCGGGGAGCTCCGGCCGAGAGGCCGCGGCCCCGCGCTCCCTTCCCGGCCCGGGCGGCGCCGCTCCCGGCCCCGCCGCGCTCCGCAGGCCCGGCTGGGCTGGAGCGGGGCTGTGCCCTCGCGGCCGCCGTGGCACGGCAGGGAGCGGGCTGTCCCCTCAGGGATCCCGCAGGAACCGGGGTGTCCCCTCAGGAATCCCGCAGGAGCAGGGGTGTCCCCTCAGGAATCTCTCAGGAACCAGGGTGTCCCCTCACGCTCCCGCAGGAACAGGGGTGTCCCCTCAGGGATCCCGCAGGAACCGGGGTGTTCCCCCAGGAATCTCTCAGGAACCGGGGTGTCCCCTCACAGCTCCCGCAGGAACCGGGGGTGTCTTCTCAGGAATCTCTCAGGAACCAGGGTGTCCCCTCAGGAATCTCTCAGGAATCTCTCAGGAACCGGGGTGTCCCCACAGGAATCTCTCAGGAACAGGGGTGTCCCCTCAGGAATGCCGCAGGAACCGGCGGTGTCCCCTCATGGTCTCCTCAGGAACCGGGGGTGTCCCCTCAGGAATCTCTCAGGAACCGGGGTGTCCCCTCAGGGATCTCTCAGGAACAGGGCTGTCCCCTCACGGCTAATGGAGTCTGGGGGTCCCCTCACGACGCGCGCCCGAGGCGAAGGGGCCGCGCTGTCCCTCAGCTCTCGGGAGCCGCTCTGTACCTCCTGTCCCTCG